>JBCAUG010014613.1:0-10972 GCA_038406175.1 Haplosyllis leylae
CTGGCTGAAATAGGGCAAAATGTGGGTTGCAACCGACCGATCCGATAGACTGCTTTAAACTCCGTTTAAATCAGCCAGAAAACAAAACAAAAAAAAAAAAAACAACGATTTTAAAACATAGATTACTCCTACCGGTATTTTTAAAGAAACAGTTTCGAAGAATAGAAAGATTTTCTGAAAACAAGATTAATGAACAACATCTTGACACTTTCTTAAGTTCAAGCCATGGAGTGATTTCTGACACTTCATCAATAAAAAGAATACCTCACCTTTTGTTGTGCATCGCTTCAAACCCTCCCGGATGCTCGGAGAAATGCTGCGTATCATCCATTGCCTCCAAGGTTTGTGAAACTGGAGCAGTTATCATTCTCTGATCTACTGAAAGAAAATTGGATGGCCTAAACCTGTGCATGTGCAAACAACTTTTTGAAATAATTTCTACACAAATGCATACATTAGAATAATTTTAACTGGGTGTGAAGGCAAATCCTCACTTGATGTATTTCTAAAGTACCTGGGTTGGTTTCTTCAACTGAAATTCGTGCATCTTTTTCACTGCTGTCTCCTTTATGTGGAGATGATTTTGATTGACCATCTCGAAACGACTGGGGAAGGTGCGAAGAAAATTTATTCTTCACGGCAACTGGAATGTAAAATATCAGTAATCGTTTAAGAAACTGCCTTTTGTTTCCGAAACAAGCCCAATGTCGTTATCTCAAGTAACAAGGTTTGTGCTCATCGGTAAGGCATGGACATATTATAAACCTTTGGGCATCATTTTAAAAAAAATTACTTGGAAAGAACCTCACAAAGGTAGTAATAGAACTGTTACTCAACTTACCTTCAATATAGGGATCAAGCAAATCCGCTTTCTTAAATGAAGTTGCCAAATTAACAAATTTGTTTGGTGTAATAGTCCTGTTGTGCCAATCCGTCAGCACACGGCTTGCAGCCTGGTTGACATTACCTGTGAAGACAAAGGGCACGTTATTAGTTCAGAGTTCTCACTTATTCCCACAAACAGAATGTTCCGACTCTTCCAGTCTTTTTTTTACTTATATTTCTTTGATGTAAATTCCAGACAGTAAAATTCAATGTGGTCCAAAAACCTTTTTCCGCACGTTCTTTGCGGGGATAATTTTGACATTTTTTTTTTTTTTGTTTTTGGCTACAGCTGCCTTTTATTACTGTATAACATATATCATCTCTTATTTGAAGCGAAGTTTAACTTATTTTAGTATTGCTTGTTAATAGTAAATAAAGTTAGTAATAATTTCTAGCACTCGCAGATTTTATAGCTACTCATTTACGTAGTTATGTTAAGTTTCTTTCCCATCTGCGTGCCATTTCTTAACATGCTTAAATAGTTTGCCATTTTTTCCGCAACATATTTCTTACATTGAAAATATGTTGCTTTAGCTTGTTTATGGACAGTTCTTTGGCGAGGCACCTCTGTCGATAAATATGTTATTTTACGAAAAAAGTAAGCAAACAAATAACATTTTTGACGTTTAATGCTTGATCTATCAAAGTGTTGCTGATGACGTCGGATACGGTGAAGTCTATCGGATCCGGTTTAAACTGATCGACATTTTATTTGTTTGTACTTAACTTCCCTTCTGACTTTTGCAATACTGACTCGAATTTCCTGACTATTTGGGAAATTTTCAACTTCAATGACTGGAAAAACTAATTCTATTTTTTAGTGTTAGTGGGGGCCAAGTCACTGTAGTTTCTTTGCTGTAAAATTTTATTACTTTCCTTGGACCAAACGAAATACTCGTTTTCTAACAAAATTAAATGGTCGAGATTTTTGAATCGCATCATTTTCATGATTTATTTTGTTAATAATAATATTTAAATAATTGTAACAGATGTAATACTAATAGACTGTAGCATCAGTGCATCTATGGTCATATTTAATGATACAACATAATATATTATATAAATCAAGAGTTGGTATTTAATGTGCAACTTCTTGCGTTTGGATTCAAGAAAAGGTTTCATCATTGAAAACAACAGAGTATGAACTGTCAGGAACATTTAGTACATAAATCAGCCAATTCGGCCCATTTACTTTGGTAATAAATTATTCTAGCACAAGGAACTGAAACTCTATTTTAGTACAGACCATGTGCATTCGTCCATCTGCCGTCAAGCTCGTATTGAGCGAATCCCAGTTCCAGGCCTATCTGATCATACTTTGTTTTGTCTGAGACAACTCTGGAAAGCGAGTTCAAGAACTTATCGATTGTGTTATCTCTCCTGCTCATACTTCTCGACGGCTCCTGGAAAAAAATACACATACATGTTAAACGTCTTTGACAATTATAACACCTATTACAGTAATTGATTTACTACATTTTATAAATCCATGTTGGATTAATTAATACATTTGATTTTTTATGTAGTTGAGCTTTTTTCAATGTGTCTTCCGTGTTTCACATAATGCATCCCAGAAACAATTTCTGAGTTCTGAAGACTGTGTGTAAATTCAAAATTTACGTCATAAAATAGTAATAAGTCAAAGAACAATCTGAGGGCGACAGACGTCTGTTCCTGTCTTTCACACTCAATTTACATCTGGATGTACAACACACTAAATCTGCGTCTGGATGAACAACACTAACCTACCAACTTCTGACTCATTTTCCATCTCTATTCGATACAACATGTTACTTTCGGAAAGCATGTGACTTCTTTTGTTTTTGATATTTTAACGGATGTTAATTTTTTTCGCGGAATCTTGAATACCCTAAATAACATTACGGAATCATCCGGGAATGGCATTCTCAATTACACAGTATCTTGAATCACCGTGAAACTGTTGTAAATGATTTTGCTAAGCAACCAATATCATTGAATATGCTGCGCAGCGTTTGATCAGCATGTTACAAATCAGGAAGTAGTCTAATCAAAAACTCTACCGTATGAATATCTTGTACCACTTGTCTCATTGCTGGTACCACGGGTTCCTGTACTGGGATGGGAGTTGCAAGTTCGACTGAATTATTATCCGCCATTGTATATCCTTGTCGTTCACAAAGAATCATAATAGAGACATAAACCTATTTGTCAGAGAACCTTTCACACACAAAAATCAAAATGGCCGAATTTTCTCTTCACATGCATAATTTCAACCATGGCCTCACAAAACCATGCGTGACGCATCCAATAGGAGGAAGCGAACGATAATATGGTAAACAGGATGTAAATAGGAGAAACACACTAATGGTTTGGTTCTTACTTACCACAGTCAACTCTCTGACAAGATAAGCATTTCTCTATTTACTTGCATCAATACTGTTGGCATTCGTTACCAACCGAGGCCAAAATACGTAAAAAATTGTATCGGGATGGTCTATATTTGTATTTAAAAGAAGCTGGTACTTCGCGAAAACGTAGCGGGATCACAATTGGGCATCTGTTTTTGTGTCGAGAAATAGATCTATTTAGAAAGGCCGTAAGTCCTTTACAACCAATTTTATTTGTTGAATATTCGTTTTAATGTAAAAAGATTATTATTTTGATATTGATTCATTTAATTTTCTCCTGGTTTTTGTGTTTGGCATGAAATAACCATCATGAGCATTTGATACTTTTTTGCGCGCACTTGGAAACTCCCGGTAGATCCAGATCGAAATGGGATAACGGCACTCGATTTCAGAGAATATTGACTAGATATTTGGGAAAATACAAATGAATTGAATTTTATTTTATTTCCAACCATATTGTTCGATGACATATCTCTTTCCGGGCAACATGTTGGCATTGAATCTTCCTTAACAATCCACGAACAAAGTAAAAAGTGAATTTATCTTTGTCTTGAATTTTGAGGATAGGTATTCATGCTCATTCAGATCGAGCTCTTTGTTGTTACAGGCGGTCCAAATTGTTGGACAGTCAACTTGAAGGTTTCTTGGAGATGTGTCCTGGCCAGTAGTTTTATCAGGCGATTAGTATTTCTTGGACTACTGCTGGAGACCGATGCTGAGTGACTCATCCTTGTTTTTTTAAAATTTACAGTGGAGGTTCGTAAAATCATGTTAATGTTGCAGCCCAATGAGAACAAATTAAGTTGTAGTAATCTTTACCAAGAACTAACTGCAAATACCATTGTTGGGGTTCGACTCAGTTACCGCATGACCTTGTACGATACGATGTAATGTTTAATTTCTGCAGGATGGCAGCAGCAACAATGGAATTACCCATTAAATTTCTGAACGACTTAAGTGAAGAGAGTATAACATCGAAATCGCAGCTCTTAACTTTGGCTTTCCTGCTTGGACTGGAAAATCCTCTGCAGACTGTGGACCGTTATGTGCACAATAACCCGAAAGACATAAAGCAGGCCACCTTGAAGTTTCTCTGCATGTGGAACAATGTTGAGCAATCGGAGCATAAGTTGGACAAATTAAAGGTGGCTTATCGTGATATGAACCAAGAGGGACTTTACAGCAGAGGTACGTGTACCAGTTTCATAGTTGGGTCACCGCTTGCCGCACAGTACCCCACATAGTGCAAGACAAGAAACTGAGAGTCCTCCTACGTGACCACAAGAAGCGTACTGCCCGCGGCATGGCCTGTCCGGAGTGAAGAGAGTGGGGTACCCCTATCCTATTCTGGTCCTGTCTGGGGGGTACGCCCCTCTCCTCAGTCCTGTGTGTGGGGGCGGGGGGGGGGGTATCCCCTGTCCTGGTCTGAGGTACTACCTGCTCCAGGGAGACATGGACTAGGGGGTACCATCCCCCTCCCGTGGACAGACAAACAAACTGAAAACATTACCTTCCCATCGTATAAATAAGTACGCGGGCGGTAAAAATTACTCTTCTTTCGGGCTGGAACCTTCATTTTATGGCTACGGTCTTGCACACGCGCTGACTGAAAAAGGGATTATATAATAAATTAGATTATTTTCTATCAGGGTAAAAAGAAAAGGAGCAGTGGGTGAGTGAGACAACGATCAAGTAATAATAATTTTAAAGAAAAAAAGTTTTATTTACAGTTATTTTATAGTTATTTAACTGGCATTTGAAGAATGGTTTTTTTGTTAGCGATTAGCAAACTCAATTTATTTCCTTTTGAAAGTTTTCAGAAATTTATTTTTCTGTGAAATGTGAGATTTGCTCACAAATGTCATTTTGCATTCCAGTGTTTCAGAAACACAATCCCACTTGCTCGGGTCCAAGCGATCAAAAGCAGATAGTGCTTGCTCAGCCTGATGGTAATTCATCATCAGGAGAAATAAGGTAAGTAGCAATTCATAGACCGCATAAAATCCGGCTAACTTTCGGGCATCGTCCCCAAGGTTTTCTCAATAAATTAAAGGGTGTATTACCTCTCGCCGCATCCGGCAAGAACCAGATAGGAAGAAGCAGAGGAAGGAGGACCCGATCCACCTGTGTGCCTGTCTGGAGCTAGTCTGGAATGATTACTAAGTCACATTAGGAATAGTGGCTCGTTCAGACAGAACTCTAGCAGGACCTGTACTGGGACCAAGACGAATTGGCTTTCATGGTATTTTGGATGTTTTCACACTCCACCTGTACGTGCATTAGATAGGTCCCACTACCGGTCCAGATATAGGTCCTGGTTAAATTCTGTCTATGCAAACCACTGGGACAGGGGCTGTGGTCGGTATGGCTCCCCTAATGTAAGTTTGAGGTCTGTCTTGTTTTCACAAAACGTCGACTTTTACAATGCGACATCACCCACGTTTCTGTGCATCCAGTTATACATATCACATCAAGCGATGAGAGGAATTCAGAGTAATGCAAAAGCAGCAGCAGACGCAGATGCTCAATGCGGAAAAGATGTTCCTCACACTGGTAGAAGAAGTAAACAGTTCATTGACTCGTCTTCAAGCTGGTGTCCCTTTTCAAAATTACGTCTTTTCAGTTTTTTACCTCATCGGATAAACACTTTTCTCCTGGAAATTTGTCAAAGTATCACGTCAGTTAGTGAATTACAAACAGTTGCCATATCCTGTGGATGTTATCCAAAAGTGGATGCAGCAGTATCAAATTGGCCGACAGATATATTGCAAGTAAGAATATTTTTTCAGAAATAGTTTTGAAAGTCATTAAGGTTAAGATGCACTGGTCTATTCCGACCATGCAATTTATATTGTGACGGTTTTTGTCACTGATTCTGCAATGGCAATAATATGTGAATGCATGGTTATTGTATCGGTGTCGTGGTATTTTTACGCTGTGAAACGCAGAGACAGAAACCAATGAAATATGTTCAGTGTTACCATCATACCGGACTGACTTGTGAAAGATGTAATGTTTCATCATTCGTACCTGTTTAACAGGCAGTTTTTCAGGTCATTCTGACTTGGTGGTTCGGATCTTCCGAAAATGAAGAAGTTAAGATAAGCCGTCTGGAAGACGGTTTTAAAGAAATGAAGAAGCCAGTAGTGTTCATCGGAAGTAATTATGTATTTTCATAGTTTCTTTCTTTGGTGTTTTGATTGTGCTATTGCTATGTTGTGCCATCCTGGTGACTTTTTGACTCCACTTAATCTAGTGGTATCGACTGACTTTTAGAAATAAAAACTCATGAACGAGACCTTAAAAGGGGTTGGCTGTAATTAATCTCAATCATTTGTGGGTCTGTGGTTGTGTGAAGGCATCGGTTAAAACTCTCGGTTAACAAAATGATCACAGTCATGCGAATACAAACACATCGACCTGTAACTCAATTATCTATTTCAGTTGCAAGTAAAACCGAAATGGCTATAGGACAAGGGGATCAGGGCCAGCAAAGACAGGTGGAATATCGAGGTGAAGGCAGTCAAGCTCCACAGGGAGAATTACTACAGAACATGCAGAGTAATTACGGAACCCAACCGAGATTTCCAGATGAACAAGGAGCGCACTCTGTGGGGAACATTGGCGCTGGTGACCAACATGCAGCGGCGCTACTGAGAGAAAATGATTCAAATGATATGGACACGTCAGAGGATGTAAGTGTTTTTTCTATGGTGTGTTCGCAAAACCGACACTGACAACGACTCCGATATGCCAATATGTTGAAACCTGTCGTTGTACTTTTTACCAGGGGCCAAAGAAAAAGATATTGGGACAGGTTCCAACACACCGATATATTTTAACCCAAAATATACCGCTATGATGAAACCTGTTGTAATTTTTCCCAGGGCGTTTTTAAAAATAGGTCGCGGTTTGTTTTCAAACAATACCCAGGAAAATATTGTCGGATTTTAATACATACAATGATACTGTGATTGTGTAGAACTGGTCACACTGCATTTGGACCCGACAGTGACACCAATTCGCATGGGGTTCTGTACCTATTTTATCAGCGTAGGTATCTGTATTAGTCTTGGTTACAATGAATGTATCATCACAGTGAGCACCCGTCTATTGAGAGCAGTTTCTTTCTGGTGAGGAAATTCCTGCCAGTACGATCATAGAAAAGTCAAGTCGAACCAAGTACCACTTACAACCAGCTGATATTTACAAACGTTATTGATATTTGCAAGCGTGAGTCAGTGGACATCCAATCACTGAGATAAAGCAGGACACGTATTGAGATACAATAGGCAGAAATATTTCAAAGGTGACTACGGTCACATAATATGAATTTGTTAAAATAGTTCCAATTCAATACGGTGTCAACAACTGAAGAAATGTGAGCATAACTTAATGAGCTGATTTCTCATAATTTATGACTTTTACCTTTTACTGTTTAATGTTATGCTCTTGAAGATAACTAGTGGCAGAGCGGCAGGCTTTAGTTACCATGTTGACCAATCTGTGTCTGCATCTGTACCGGTAAACCCTTCAAGTGGACCTGATCTGCAAAATAGGTGCGTTTCTTTATCAATGCAGCTTGATCCTTTCCATATCCACAGTGTAATTAGAATGGACTGCAAACATCAGCAGAAGCATATGTGTTACCCTCGGTCTAATTAGTCGGTTTTGTTTTCCAGGCAGAGGCAATATAACTTGTTAGGACTGAACGAGGCTCTTGGTGTGCCTACAGACTTAAAAACTTCCACCATTCAAAATGCATCACAGGTAAATATGACGTTTTGCGCTTCCTAAATTTAGAAAACCCTGTGTGTAGTCTCGCATAAAATTTTTCAATATTTCAACTCCTATTAGGGTTCTGTGCAGCAGTTGACTCAATATTCATGCGACAAGAAAGTTGGCAGAGTATTAATTGTCAACAATATTTGCGGGGAGTTCAGGGAAACAGGTAAGAAATAGATACCTACCATCTTTGCAGGTGTGTTAATGGAAAAGTTGCCTGTTATGGTGAATTCAGAAAGACCTAGATGAAAGGGTTATATGATTTCAGGCAGAACCTTTTAGAGTGCACCTAAATAGGGACAGGAATGGGTTGCATAGCCATTTTCAGGTTCTGAAAATGTTTCAGTTGGGATTGTGTTTCAGTGTTATTTCAATGGTTTTGAGGTGGCCAGCCTGGTCCCAGTTTAAGTCAGTGTGAAACATTTCTACATGATATACACTGTCCCAGTCACTGCCTTGGTTCCATTGACAGCCTAGGTGATCACACCATCATTCCATATCGATGCCATTTGTTAAATATCACATTCATAGAACCGACCCAGATAGATCAGTTCGTTAGAGCACCAGTTTTGGAGCGAATTAGTGCTTGGGCTCGAGTGTCACGTCTGCTTGAATATATAACTGGGCAAAGGGGATCGCCTTCTGTTGATGACTTCCAAAAGATGGGCAGGTGTCACACTGAGACATGAATCTGAGGAACCCATCATGTGCAGGCAATGAAGCAAGCAGTGAAGCAACGGGGCCTTTGAAACACGGGATCGATGTTTAAAATAGGAGTAGCAGTGCAGTATGAGGATTACTTTGAAATTTTTGGGACAAAATAACATTATTAAATTGATAGAATAGACCTTTTTGTCCACGTTTATCGAGCTTTCCCAGGTATCCACCATCACACTAATCCCAACTGAAAATAACACAATTGAGCTGGAAAATTATATGTTCATCGCTTAATGTTTTGATGCGTTTGACCATAACTTCTTGAATTAAAATATACGGTTCTTTCATTTTAGAAAATAGTGGTCCCGGTAAACACGAGATGGATACAGATCAGTTGAGGATTGACTTTGTGCATATTGGGTGTGATGTGAGTTATCATAAAGATCTCCATGGAGACGTAAGTCCTCACAGTACGGAAAATCTATTCTGCCCTCCTAATTTAAAAAAAAAAAACTAAAATGAAAACCCAACAAGAACGACCATCAACTGTTAGTTTCGGACGTTCTTTTCCTGTTGGTATGCAAATATGAAACGTAAACGAATTAGACAAAAGTACGTGTTTACTGAATAGTGTTTGACTCATTAGCCTTCATTCTTTGTGTCACATTCCCATAGGATATGAGGAGTTTACGAGACGACATTAGGAACTTTGATTTCAATGAATACAACATGTTCTGGTGCGTAATTGTGGGCCACTGTGATCAGGCGGGAACACTTAGAGATGCGAGACGGTACGATATCATATTATAAAGACTTGTTCACACTTAACGTTTTGCGTTTGTGTAAATTTGCGGTAAACTTTAACAGTATGTCAATGGTGACTCAAACGTAAATGAAGAGAATTGGTGGACACCCATTCTCTGTGTTCACCATAAGCACTGTGTTAAACTCTAACGTTGACGAAACCGCCAACGTTACGTGTGAACAGACCTTTAATGTGATTGTGTTCCACTGTGATGAGGCGGGAACACTTGGCGGCCTTGTCTTACCGGACGGTAAGATCTCTAAAATTATTCTCTTTTCCGTCTGTATAACAGCAACAGCATCTCTCCCCCTTTCCCTTTCAAATGCAGCAATGTACTCCCATTTGTGTATTATGACATCAATTGCTTCCATCTTTTGTTATTGATACAATTTGATGAGCAATTACTGTTTGTAATTTCAGGGATGTTGGTGTGCCTTTCAACGATTTAGTAGTAAGTGCTACTGAAAATTCGACACTACGAGGGAAGCCGAAGGTCTTTATCAAATGTGCCTGCAGAGGAAGTGAGTACAATAAACCATAAGTGTGTTAAGTCGTTTTGTATGTTTATCTTACAAACAAGAAACACCTCGCATTAACATCACGAGACATATCTATCCCAGCTCCCCCTCTTCGTTCTTACTGGGTATTGTAGATTTGCTCAGCACGTTAGACCACCTAGCTAGGAAGGGGGATTCAGGTCAACCTTCCAGACTGGCCCTTCCACTGGTCCTCCTAGGGAAGGTCACCTACCTACCTACCGGGAGGGGTGGTCACCTATCTAGGCCAGGTCAACAGTTGTGGTCCGGGGGGGGGGACTTCAATGTGGCTCGGGAAAACGTCTTATGCTTATGTTGCGAACACCTATGAGACAGTACCATAAATGTTATTAACATGTCCGAACCAAAACCCTTACATGTTTTTTAAAGAAAACACTTACGGAATATGAATTTTTAATTGTTACATTTTTTTGAAGAAACATTTAAGAGAGCTATCTGGGAAACATTATTTTTTTTAAAAACATGTAAGGGATGTATCTCGGAAATGTTATTTTAAAATAATGCTTATGAGATAAATCCCTTAAACATTATTTACAAATAATGTTTCCAAGACCGATCCCTTGGGCATTATTTTAAAATAGCATTTCCGAGATATATCTCTTACATGTTTTTAAAAAAAATAATGTTTCCAAGATAGATCCGTTAAATGTTTCTTTAACCTTTTTATCGTGGACCCTCAGTTTCTGACTTGCTTTTTGCTATGACTTGACAGGGGGGTCCTTCGTTACTTCCTTTTGCCATTCATTACTGAACAATATTTCTCTATTTGAGTGTGATGTTTACCTGAATGGTATTGCTGTAATATATAATAGTCAGAAGCTATTCTGGATTTTTTGTGTTTGAGTCACATGACCAAAATGACAAAATTCAGGTTAAAAAATGCATTTTGTAGA
>JBCAUG010014624.1:0-10971 GCA_038406175.1 Haplosyllis leylae
CTTCCACAGTTGTGGCATGTCTCACCATGAGCAGGGCAGTCCCCATACTTGTGGCTCCTTCCACACTTGCTGCATGGCTTTTTATTCTGAAAAGACTTGGACAAAGCACTAGTTTGAACTAGGGGAGGGGCATAAGATGACACACCAGTTGAATGGACCTGTTTGTGGGCTTGATACTCTTGGCAGGTCCTTTTGTGTTGTTTAGCTATCATCTTGTCATAAGTTATGTCTTCAACCTTGGCATTATGTACATATTTTCTAACTTCAAAGTGAGCTGTAGAATAATACAAAAGGTCAATCTTATGTGACTCCACCTCAATGGGGTTGAATCTCCTGATCAGATCCTTAATGTAGATGTCCAGCTCTGCTGTGGTTTGGTACTTCCCTTGCTTGTAGTGGGAAAGATACTCATCCCTGGCCTGCCAATGTGAGGAGCTTTTCTGGAAGCTGTTGGCAAAGGCTGTGAAGACTGCATCAGTGTCAGTTTGGTCTTCAACTTTCAGCTGGTCCTTCAAGGTTGTCCATCTCTCATGTGCCTCCTTGGCTCTGAAAAATAGCATGACATTGACTTTGGCCTCATCTGGGGTACCTGCCATTGTGTAGGACAGCTTGAGCCTTTGCTGGAAGTACATCCAGGCCACAAGCTTGTCCTCTGCATTCCAATCTATGTGGGGCTATCTGGTACTGCTGCTAGACCAGCCATCGTTTCCTCCTCCCAGAGAATATTTTACTGTGGGAGGTTGTGGTGGTCCTGATATGAGAGAACTTGGGAAGGCAGTTTACCTTGTCAGATTAGCTAGTCACTTTGTGCATATTTCAAAGATACTGTACTGTACCCATGGATGCAATTTGAAAAGGCCAGGACCATTTGCCTCCTTTTTACAGTAATATTTCTCTTTGGGAGGGTGTGATGGTCCTTGATTGTTGAAGGAAACACACACAATAACTGCTTACTAGAGAAAATATTGCACTTTGGGAGGGTGTGTTGGTCCTGAAAGAACTGAGATTACAGACAGTTAACCGAAGATACGAGCTGGCCACTGCTTACTTTGGGAGGGTGTTACTTGGCTTGTTTGGGAAGGCAAAACTGAATGGCTCCTGTCAGTAATAATACTGATGGCTCACATACAGTTTCACTGTTACTGGTTGATGTGACCTTGGCCAAGGTCACTTGACTTGCATACTAATTCTCCCAACAAAACCAGTTTCCTGCGAAAATCAAAATGGCAAACAAATAGTTAAGGGCCTTTAACTGAGAACTGAGAAGTATAGATTTTAGCCATACAACCTGATAATCCTGGGTGTGGTCCTGTGTCGCAATCTTCCTGCTGTACTCCACTGACTGTGATGCTATGGCCTTCTCTGTTGAGCACACTTGCTCTGCATGGAAGAAAGAACCTTTGTCTGGTGTATGAAAGGCAAATCCCTTGAAGGTCACCTTCCACACAGTCCAGCAATTGGTACTAGGTAACTACTATCCAGACCAATATTCCAACATTAGATGAGATCTCAAATGCTAAGTCCGAGCTGCCACCATGTTGTGGGGTCATAAAGACAAGATGCAGTGTATGAGTGCCTGAATGATGGTTTATTGGCAGGGCTACAGGTTGTGCATAGTCTGGGAGCATTTACTGAAGTACCTGCTGTACGCTAGGGGCCTACTATATATTGGGGTGGTGGCGGCCTTGACCTTGTGGTCTTAGTGATAGACGTGCCACTGTCCGACAGTCTTGAACAGCGCGATTGAGAGCTAATATAAGTATTGACATAGCTGGGAAGACAACTTGTAAAGTGCTCGCTTGGTAAGAACTATGCAGCACAAAATTCTCTTCAAAGGCCAGGCCAAAAGGGTTGTCGTGAAGTCTTTTCCTGGGTGCAGACTGAAAATTTAATGTTTTGGCTCTTTTGACAAGAGGACACATGTCTTGATCACAAAAACTATTGCATTAAAAAGTACTGACATATTACGTTTCTCAGGCAGTGTGGGTGCTTTGATACAAAAACCATTACATTGAAGTCCACTTCAGATTCATTTTCTAATGGGTCCTGAGAGCTGGAGAAAAAGGTGTCAATTTGAGTTAATTCGGCAAGGAACAATCTTGTGTAGACTATAATGCAAATGAGAATGATCTCGTGCGCAAGTGCATGTAACCATACACGGTGCATGATTATGTTTTTATGAGAAAAGGACAGCGAAGGAATTTGAAATCAAATTAACAATTAGACCCTTTTGGTCTCCAGTGTCGATTTGACAGCGCCGTATACATGGCAGTACCTGGACGACAGTACATGGACAAAGACAACTCACATTCGTTTCGACAAAGATGCCCAACAGTTGAGCGTTGAGTCTTCTCGTAAGTGAAGATTATGGTAAATCTTGTATAACAGACAAACCATTGTGATCGGTTGCGTGAAATGTGAACCCAAAAGTACGGTGGTACAAAGTGGAAAGAAAGGTTACTGTGCACATTTTCAGATACAAGCATGGAATAATAATGTTTCGTTTTTGGCGCATTTGACGAAGTAGAAATGACAATATGCGGTCGTAAATTGACCATAGTTGTCAGTGTTGCTGTCTCCATCTGTAATCGGAGCTCCCGACTATAATTACCACCCGCATCCGAAGGATCGGGAAGGCAATGTTTTCACTTTGTCAGTTCACTAGTCCCTGGTCCTTTCCCAGGGGCAGAGGGGGTACCCCCTTGTCCAGTCACTGGTCCTGCCCAAAGTCCTGTCGGGGCCCCCTGGTTTCTGGTCCCAGGTACTTTCCAGGGGGGAGATACCTGGTCCCAGGTCCTTTCCTGGGGGGATAGGGCACCTCCTGGTCTCTGGGCCCAGGTCCAGTCAAGTCCTGTGACAGGGGTGCCTCCCTCCCCTTCCCCTGGACCTGACCAGGAGAGGGGTCCCCCTCCCTGCCTCTTGTCCCTCCCTGACCCCTGGACAGGAAAACTTGCAGGCGGTACGCTTCTTGCGGTTACGCAGGAGGACTTTCTTGTTTTTAAGATAGAAACTTCAAACTTTGCGAAAGGGTTTTTAATGTCCCCTGTAGATACACATTAAATGTTATATAATTATATAAAATTGTTTTTGAGTGGAAGTCATTTTTATAGTTTTTTTTAAATATACAAAGCTTCCTAAGAAAATGAGATATCAAAATTCTAAATTTGATACAAATGTAGTTAAGGTCAAAGTTAGTATAATTGGCAGTTTCATTTATCATATATTTTCCGACCTAACTTCATTTAACTTTTTTTAACTAAAGGAAATCTGTTTTCTCAAATTAACCTAACCAATCAGATGCACTATTTTGATGGATGTACAAAAATCATGAATTGTACAAATAGATATAAACTTGTAGTTGAGTGCCCATAAAAGAGCTAATACTTCGTCTTCAGTTACTTTCAATTTCGGGTTTAACTACAAGTATTTGAAACAAATAGATGTCTAATATGGTATTTTAATTTGTATTTTAAATCTTTGCAGCAAAATTTCAGTGGCTGTTTTGATCAAAGTCATCATCAATAACAGTTTAGGTGACAGTCAAGTGAGCTAACGTCCACTGGACATACTTTTTGTTTCATTTTCCTTGCTACATTGTATATAATGCTACCATTTCTTATTGATATGTTACAGATCCAGTGAGTTGCGGATATACTGTTGACTGAAAACATATCGGATTTCAAATTCTTTCCAGGATCGAAGTAGAAATAACTTCTAATTTAAGGTAACTGCTCCTTTCAAATTTAACATGTTCTTGGTGTTAAAATGATTGAGGAAAATGTGTGGCAAATGGTGAGTAAAAGCCAGCATGACTTGGTATTGGACGAAATTGCAGAATCTTGATTGTTCCCGTTACGGCATTTAGTTCAGACATTTACATTTACAGTTTGAGATGAATAGGGATTCCATGTGAAGTTCATACACATAGCAGCTAAGAGCATAGTAGGAAAATACCCATTTAGTGAAGAACTAACAAGACAATATGTAATGTAAAGTTGTCAGTTCAGCACTGAACTGTTTTCCCCAGCGAAGACCAGCACTTTTTGTGCAAGTAACTGCATTTATGAATTGTAAATTTTGATTTGTGAAAATAGTTAATAATTTTTTGAAAAGCAGCTATGGTTAGGACTAAGTTTTAGTTTTCTTTATTGTTTGCAATAGATCTAAATGGGTAATCGCGTTCGCTTTGTGTAATATGCCAAAAATTACACCAAGAGATATTATGTAAAGTATCGTGAGCTGCAGTCTCATTGTTGTGGACGAAGCTTATTCTGGGCTTATTCTGCACTGCTATTATTTTAGATAAACACTAAACTATAATTTAATGTAATAATTATTGTGAACTTGAGGATAACTGTAGCTGTGTTTTCCCGTTGATGAACACAAGTGTTGTTGACATCCAGATCAGATGAACAGATCACTCCTTCTTTGATGTCACCTGTTTAATGCACATCTGCAGAAGACACATCAATTGTTAGCCGTCCAATAAAGAAAGGGTGATGAATTGTTAGGAACCTTATATTTTGAAGCAATGGCCTTAAACATGAAGCGAAAAGTATGTGCAAGTTTGTGTGGTGTAAATGGAGCGTACAGTTTAAGACTTTCACCTCAATGAAGGCCTTATTTGTACATGTAGATAACCTAAAAAAGTCGCATATCGCCCAGTAAATTTGTGCATGTATCCGGATGAAGGATTATGTGTTTACGGGCTACACTGTTGCAAGGGTCGTATTCAAATGGGGATGCTGAACAAGAGCTGAGC
The DNA here is from genome assembly GCA_038406175.1 of Haplosyllis leylae. NCBI lineage: Eukaryota > Metazoa > Annelida > Polychaeta > Phyllodocida > Syllidae > Haplosyllis > Haplosyllis leylae. Next base: position 4,763 of record JBCAUG010014624.1, read on the forward strand.
AAAATCTTATGACTTCATGGTATATCAATGGGAAAAACGACACTTGAGTTTTTACACTATTTCAATTGTAATACAAATCTATTAGCTAATATTTGGTAATCAAAAAATTTAGCCATATTGTTGCATCTGAAACCAGTACAGTTTATTGTTGGGGATTTGGCCAATGATTCAATATTTCACTTGCTTACTGACCAGTAGTCCAATGTGCACTACTGGTCAGTAAACAATCCTTTCAAGTGGAATATTGAATCATTGACCAAATACCCAACATTAAATAATTTTGGGGCTTGTTTCTTTTGTTTCGTAGCACATCTTACTACTTGATAATTTCACTGCTGATTGCTATTGTTTCAAAGCAATCAACAGTGAAATTATCAAGTAGTCGTGGCACCTGTCAAAAAAGTGACACATGTAACTAAGTGACACTTTTGTACTGGAACTGAAAATCTGAAATTAATACATATTACTTACGACACATGTTACCTATATATTTTGACCCTCAGGAATTCAATTCTGCAATAAATTTTAACATAAAAGCAAGATTAATAGCCAATTTTGGTATTTTTTACCTTATTGTGGAGTTGGTGTTCACAGCTAATTCCTGATTTTTAAGTGAAAAAATCACCATGAAATAATTGCCATCCAACCTCAATCTTTTGCATGCACACAGACAGGTATGCAGACAGTAAGTACAAAAGAATTCAGACAGCTAATACAATTCTAAATGCCTTTTCTGTTGCTTTGAAGTTGGCTCATAATCCGAAAATTAAGCACTGATCAATGTGTACCATTAGACGGCCAAACAAGCAATGCAGTCCAGTAAGGCCAGCTGGCTCACTCAGTGTCTCTGTGGCTCTCCCCTGCTTATTGTCTTCACTTTACCTCACTGAGTTTGTGAGGCCATTTTTGCAGTCTTCAAAGGCAAATTGAGGATTCTGTCAATACAGCAACATCAATAGGGACCCCCTTAACACCCATGAGCAAAGTTGGACATTTTTGAACAAAACTCAATGAATAATGGGACAAAAGGCTAGGCCAAGCAAAGTGATTTTTGTAAGTTCCTGTGCCATTCTTGAGAAATTATTTAAGTCAATTAAATGACACAAAGGTCATCTTTGAAAGGCAAGGGCAAATTATTTTTTGCTGAAAAGATTCCTTCTAGTCATTTATCCTATACAAAAACTACGTTGGTTTAGGATGCAACCATGTGGCTAAATTTTTTGATTATGTTTTGTTTTACCTACAAATTGATCAATTTATCAAATTTTACGAAATATTAACTGATATATATTTGCATTAAAGTTGAAATAGTGTAAAAATTTGAATGTCATTTTCCTATTGATATCATATTAATGGTCATGAGGTCTGAAGAAATTGTCTGGCACCTTGGTCAGCATCCCCATTTGAATGCGGCCCGTGGTGTGGGTTTCTGTGCTTCATTCTACAGGAGATAAACGGGATTTTTACAGAAAGTGCTCAAAACTGTACATCATCTTCTTTTCTTAAAATGTATTGTACGCGACGAATGTAGCAGCAGTGCACAGTGATTATTTCTTCGAAAAATAATGTAAGTTTTATGGTACAGGTACTATCCGTTTTGGAGATATGTCGTAATGAGAAAGGTTCTCACGTTAAAGCGCAGAAAAATGGGATCTTTCTGTAATATTTAGCATGTCGCATAACGTTTCGTGAGCAACGGTCACGTTCAATGGTAAATTTCTAAGTGCAGTGCGAACAATTGACAAGATAATACCATGATATTTGGGACTCATCCAGCCCACAAAGCTCTGAGTGAGTGAATAGCTGCTGCCGCTACGGGCATTATGACCTGTTAGAATTAATAATAGGATCGTAGGTCTGTAACACAAAAAACAATTTCCTGTATTAAGATGCTGGTATACTCTCAGTTTGTTGACATTTAACGGATTAGAAGTCATTCGTTAATCTTGGATCAAAGATCTATTTTAGGCCAGAAATACTCAGCATGTGTACAATGAATCGTGATGTGTTATTTTTGATAATTAATCTGAAATTAAATGTGCCCATACATGGTTATCACTTGTGTCGTGTTATGTTTGCTCAGAATGTGATTTATATGATTTATTCTTATGATTTGTTGTCGCAGGTATCGATGCGACACGGCCAAATTAATAACTTTTTGTAAACTGAATAAATTCTGATGATCAGATGACAAAGGGCAAATGATGCTGAAGTAGATATGTCTTAAAGCTGTTTTAGTCTTTGTGTACACAGGGGAACTATTACAGGCATTATCGTTAATATCCGCAATAGGTTTCAATATATTTAATATTTCAGCTGCGTATTGAATTGGACATGGAGGAAGCTTGGATGACTCCCTCTTCGGCTTTGAAGTGGTTCCTCAACATACTTCTATTCTCCAAAGGTTAGTTGTAAATGTTGGTAATGAGCTAAGATGTTCATGAATAAACAGCAAAACTACTGAATTATGTAGTCTAACAAATTTTGAATTAATTACCATCTGTTCGTTGATCCACCACCGAAATCTTTTTGTCTTGTAGTTTCAGGGGTTCAGTAACAAAATTAGTTTTAGTTTATTATAATTCAGGGAACGTATAAAAAATAGGAAATTACTTAATATTTTCTACTACAATTGAGCATCCCCTTGAAACCCGACTAATCAACGTCCGCAAGCAGAACGTAAATTACACATGCTCGTATCACAAAAATAGAAATCATATTGATGTTGAACGTCACAAGTGAAATGTGAAATGATAAGATATGATTGTTGTAGCGGCGACGAAACAGTCATGATGTATTATGGAAACCAGCTATGAAATGAAAAAAAACGTGATGTGTAATGTGCAGAAATCAACCAGAAGATATTGGTTAATAATTAAAGAAATTTGAAATAATTATCATTTTATTAAAATATTTTATTGTGTAATTTACGTCATTGCCTCATCATCTGCGAGATGCCATATCCGCTGAGTTTGAGTTCTGAGTTTTTCGCCTCTGTTCAGAGTTCTGAGAATGATATGTGCGCGCGTATCATGCAACGATATGTGTGATGATATGCATAGCGGAGAATGATATGCACATCAGGCACTGACATGTACTATTGAATATTTCGCAAGTATTATTGAATATTTCTCTTCTAAAGTCCCTTCTGATGATAATCTATGTCTTTAAGTGACACAATTTAACTATTTTACACATGTAATCTGTGTAAATTTTAATCTAAGCATGCTGGACCATGTGCTTTTCTAAGAATGGAAGCCATGCTGTCACTCAAATTTACCATTTCCTGTCTCTATTTCAGAAAAAAATTGCAATTAAAAACATTTATAGCCTTTTATATTTAGATATTGTATGCCAAAGTACATGATAAAAATATAAATTTGTTTTATGTACTCTTATTTGGATTCAAATTGTTGAAATAACATTTTTCTCTAAGGAGTGTGGTGTTAGACATGTTAATTTAAGACATGTATCTTACAAAAAATCCCAAGTAAAATGACTTTTCTGAGGAAAATATTATTATAAATATCATTTTAAACAAATGCTCATGACAAAACAAAAAATCATTTCATCCTGTAAAAAATTTTTTGGAAATATCATTCTTCCCACAGCAAATATCATTGCCTCGGGGAGGAACTTATTTTCCCTTTGATCTAAATTTGGGCATAGCTTTTACTCCTATTTTCTTCTTTTGGCCATTGTTTCTACTCTTCTAAGATGGTTTAAATAATCACAATTATTCAGACTTTTCATCCCATATGCATTTCATTTAAAAATATCCAATATTTAAAGACAGACTTTCAAAACAAAAAACAATAACTCAGAAACAGATCATTATGTATAGGTTAATCAATGGTTACCTATGCATTTGTGTAACATAATCCACGACGAGCACAGTGAGGAGTGGATCAGACACGAATGCACAAAGAACCATTGTTTAACTATTTTACACAACTGGTTGCGTGCCCCCAAGTCCTATTCAGACCACTTTTATTGAATTTTCCTTTTGTTTCATTGTAGAGTCAATTTGAATGGAATTGTGAAAGCAGTGCTCATGACTATCCTTTGGGGTCCCAGTCATCCTTGTGTATTGGCGTTTTAGTCAGATTTGCCTTTTAAGTCCACTGAAGTGACCCTGAAAGTCACTGGAGCAAAGTGAAGACAATAGGCAGGGGAGAGCCACTGAGTCCACGCAGTGACCAGCATGCCCTTCCCAGCAGCATTGCTTGTTTGGTTGCTTAACTGTACACACTTGCTCGTAGCTTTCGGATTATGAGGCAACTTTTTTTGTTTTAATATGTTTTTATTTCACTGCAAATGCTACATGTGTTCGTCACAGTATTTTACGAAAAAAAGAGAGAATTAACAATGTAACTATATTACATTGTGTTGGTCATGTCCGAACAATTCGAAAACTTAAAATATATTTTCCCATTTTGTTTGAAAACATTTCCATCTGTTATTTTGAAGAGCATACAGTTTATCCATCTGATACCATTGCGAGACCTTATACATAAACTCATTAAACCAAGGTTGTTCTTCTTTACATTTCTTAGCGTATACAAGTTGCTTAAGTATCACAATTAACATGTTTATCATGTCCTTCTTTTGACCTATATAATTGTTTAAAATTACCATAGTCAGATTTATTTCCAGTTTTACTTTAAGGAAATATTGAGTGAACTTTTCTAGTTTGATCCATAGACCCTTCACATTATCACATTCATATAGAATGTGTAGAATAGTCTCGTCTTTTCTCTTACAAAATGTACATTTTCGTGAAACCTTTTTATCCCAATGTGCCCTTGTAACATTGGTTGTCAGACACTTATTCAGTACTCTATACTGAAAATATCTAAGTTTCGATGGCTTAACCCTATACCAAAAATTATGGAACAATTGTTTCCATATCTCTTCTGTAATTTCCGTACCCAATTCCATCTGCCATCGAAGCCTAGCAGTGCTTTTTTTAGTACACCATTTATCAATACAATCCCAGTAGACCACTTTAGTGGCCTTAATTTTTCTTATGGGACACCTTAATTTCAATTTTTCCACTTTCTTCTCCGGATCCATCTCCTCTGTCAAAACATTATTTTTTAATGTCCTGACCCACTCCCTCGGGATGGATGCAATTATACCTCCATATGTTACAACATCTATAACATGACCTTGCATTTCGCACAATACTTCATAGTCTAGAAAGCATCTGGTCTCAAAATCAAATATATTCATTATTTTCTCAATATTAGAATCTATCAAAATTTTATCAAAGATTGGTTTATCATTTTTTCTAATCAACGAATTGCCCCACAAATTTGTGAGTAATATCTCTTTGAGACTTACAATCTCTTCTTGAAAATTATACATTGACCATGCTTCCCAGATACTTGCACTAACACACAGTGTACCTCGCAGATTACAATCAGATATATCTTTTACTGAAATGTTACATTCCCAAATATGCTGATCTTTTATAGGTAAATGTGCGTAAAACCACCTCATCTCAAATTGTTGTCTATTAACCCATCTAACCGGCCATGCCGCTTTTAGTGCCGCATCTTGTGCTTTAGATCAATCAATTGTAAGCCCATATTAGAGTAGATCTGAGTTAATTTTTCATATGACACTAAGGGCCTTTTTCCATCCCAAATAAATTCCATAACCATTTTACAGTATATTTTGAAAAACTCAGTTGAGGGAGAAGGTAAGGCAGAAAATTTAAATGAAAACAATGTATTAACTAATGAATTCACTATGGTAATCTTGCCTAAGGGGGACAATCCCCGAGACTTCCATGTATCTAACACGTTTTGTGCTTTCTTAAGTGTATCAAAATAATTTTCTTTTTCCATAACTTTCCATTCTGGAAATATGTGAAACCCTAGAATCTTAATAGATCCAGGTGACCAATACAACCTCTTTAAAGTATAAAACTGTGCATCACTGTCTCTAAATGGTCCTAATTTCAAAACCGCACTTTTGTTTGCATTAATTTTCAGTCCAGAAAATACCCCAAAACCATCAATTTCTTTCAGTATTTCTGCTAAGTTTTCTTCCTCAGCAATCAAAGCAGCCCATAAATCATCTGCATACTGTCCTCCCTTGATCTCCTGATTATTTACTACCACCCCTTTTTAGCAGAGCTGTTGTAAACAGCTTTGCTCTTTAAATGGGAAATATTTTTTGGTGAAATCTCACGATTTCTC
>JBCAUG010014635.1:0-10971 GCA_038406175.1 Haplosyllis leylae
TGGCGAATGATCTGATTGGCTGCTGAGGAGGCTCAGCAGCCAATCAGATCATTCGCCATAGTAACCCTATATTCTCTCAAATGGAGAAAATGGCTTCACCATAAAGCAGAATTACGTTAATTCGTTATAGTACTATAATGTCATCTTATGGTATGATTTTTCCTTGCTCTGTATGCTTAGCTTTGGTAAATAAAAGTAGAGTCTCTTGATCTTTTGTTGGAACTAGTTCCTTTTATTTCTTTGTAGTCTAACACAGTTACTACTTGGTTGTCTTTTCTCTGTGAGCTCTTGTGCTTGAAGCTTGGGTTACTTGAATGACTCATATAAGGGTATACTTCTCCTTATACAGACTTATTTAAGGTGGAAATCCTATTATGAGGGTTTCTGGAATGGGGTGACTCACAAAAAGATGACTTCCTAAATGACAAATCTATGTCTTGCAAGATGTGTACTGAACCGGTCAAGCATAACAGTCCTCTTCAATACTTTCTTGAAGTAGTGGGGAGTACTTACTCATCGTACGGGTATGTATCCCATTGGACGACGTTGGACATATCATATCCCCTTGAATTGTCGTAGAACGTGGGAAGGATTCCGTACTGTCTGTCGTCTCTCTCTCGATTACTCACCGTCTTCATGTCGCACGTTACCTCTGCTTGAAGCGCGTTAAAAATTCTTTAAAAAATCAAAGTATGGATGAGTGATACAGCAGTAAAAATGGGTATCGTGAATCATTACTAGAAATTATTGGAAAACGGGTGTGAATAAGGGTCTTGTCCAGTGTAGTGCTGTGGCACTGTAAACAGATTGTAAAACATTCAATTTCGATTTGAGCCAGATTAGTTTAGGACCTTCGGCAGTTTTCCGCAGAGTTCCTCTCCTCACCCTTGCCTTTTTTCCATTTGATATCAAGAGTAACTTAATTTTAATTGTATATCTTTTGAAAATCAGGCAGTAATACTGACCGCATAGTGGATTCTCCTTTTCCAGTTCTTAACGTTTGATTTTGAACAAACTAAAATAGAAAATTACATAACTTGAAAACTATTTTGACACAACAAAAGATTATGCACTACAAAACTGTCTTTTAGCAAGATCAAATGTTACTTTGTTTTCAGGTTTATTAAAAGCAAACGGGTGTAATTTGCCGCAACTTTACAGCAGAGTACAACAATTGACTTTTCCCCAATTGAATTCTGTAGAATAATATTTTTGCAAAAGTACTAAACATAGTATTCTACAGATTCTCCAGAATTTTTACCAGGCCTGTGTCTGTTTGGGTGGGGGACAGGGACCCCAGTCGCATGTTCGTTCCCTGGTCTTTGGTCCCATGTCCTTTCCCAGAGGTGTACCCCAGTCCCCAGTTCTTTCCCTGGTCTGTGGCCCATGTCATTTCCAGGGGTACCCCAGTCCAAGGTGGGGGTCCTAGTTCTGGGGTACCCAAACCAGGAGAGGACAGGGGCTACTCTACAGTCAGGACAGGACAGGGGATGCCCCTCCTGGTCAGGACAGGGGCTACCCTCCGTCCCCTCCCAATTAGGACAGGACATGGGGAACCCCCATTGAGGACAGGATAGGGGTACCCCTCCCCCCAGCTGGGACTGGGGTACCCCCGGGACAGGTTACACTGCGGGCGGTACGCCAAATGAATGAACATAGCATTCTACAAATTCTACAGACTCTACAGATTCTATAAAATTCAATTTGGAAAAACTAAATTGGGAATCTCAATCTTGCAGTAAATTACACAAAATATTTTCCTACACAATAAATTTAGGTTATACCTCCGAGTTTAAGGTCACAAATTATATAGTCAAACAAAGTTTCACTTGATGGGTGGTAACAGTTTTCGGATTTTTACACACAATCGAGTTTTTCCTAAATAATACAAATCTGACATTTCTGTTCAACTTGTGTTGAACAGATGTATTGAATCTTGAAATGATTCCAAGTTCCAGAAGTGAAGTGGAGCATGACACAAAGTTAGAACATTCTGTTCAACACAGGTCTCTGTTGCTGAGTTGGTAAGGCATTGGAATTCTTATCCATAGATGGTTGGTGTTGTGAGTTCGAATCCCACTGGAGGCAACTTTAATTTTTGCTGATTTTGAAACCCTTGATGTCGATTTTGTAGAAAAATGCCAGAAATGTCAGATTTGTATTATTTAGGAAAAACTCGAATCTTTCAGTGAATATTGAAATATTTAATATAAGGGTGAACTCCAGAATATCTTATTCGGGACTAAATAAAAAATGAAAAACTCACATATGACATTTGTGCTTCAGTTCCAATGCCTCCAACGACGATATTGTAAATTTTCTCACTTTCAGGTTGAAATTTAAATCGTCTTGACATAACATTATTTCTGCATCCAGAAAAGGATACGTCAAACGTCATAAAATCTGGTGTGGCGATGTTCTCTATGTTTGAAGCCTAAATTAAGAATATCAGAAAAGTTATCAGGTTAAGAGAAGCAGTCAATATTTCCTGTTTATACTTCCGGTACAATTTTAGGCAATCCTTCGGTTGAATGATTCCCCATTTATATTTATGAAAACTAATATTTAAATTGCAAATTGAGAGAGTTCACTTATTCTGGTTTTTCACCATAAGCAAACCTGACAGATCTGTTAGATCTGACAGAAATAAAATGCAACTTTTAAGAATTATTTCTATTTGAATTTTGAAAGTAAGTTTTATTTAACATTTCGAGTATTTCCTAGATTGTGTGTACTTCATCAAATAATCAACGCGGACAATGGCAAGGAGTAGAAATCTACTTCTAGATTCTAGATCTAGATTGAAATAGAACATCGGGCTGAGGAACTCCTGAAACTATTGACCGCAGAAACCGATATGCTGCAGTTATCTAAAGTCATCCATCGCCAGCAAATAATAAACAAGCCAATAAAAGAATTTTTTCATACTCCCACATGAGGAATGTTCGGTATTATTCGTCCATCATCAAACGTGACAGTCATTGAGTCACACGGGGCACCATTGAATATCCTGTACTCAATCCTTCCAGGATCAACTATTGGTGGCTGAGAATCCTGAAAAAAAAACATACACGCATAACCGTCTGCAAAACGTTCACAATAAAATGCTGCCAATAGACTTCAAAAACTTATTTTCACAAAAAATATTGAAATCAAAATTGAAGAATAACGTCACTTTTTTACAGAAAAATTTGACACATATTCACGATTTACCACAGTACAAAACTTACATCTATCGCCAGCTGCAGCAAGGCAGAAACAATGAAGGAGACTCCGGCGAGAAACAATCCCGATCCCAAACGAACAAAGGGTCTGCGAGACAGAAAAAAGACGTGTTTCTAACTTTTTCTGTGTAATTCCTAACTTACCCTTTTGATGCCTTAGAAATCTATCAGAGGCCACTTGCGTTTAAATTTTTCTATAATTCATAATTTTCTGTCAAATCCTGGCAGAATCCTGCCAGCATTGGTATTCAATGGGTTGCGACCATTGAATGTCAATGCTGGCAGGATTCTGCCAGGATTTAGCAGGAAATTTTGAATTTTAGAAAAACTCGATTGGGCAAGTGAAATTTCTCATTGCGCCAGCAGAAAATAGAATCACAACAGAGTTTTTCCACGAACCATACAAAATTGGTAATATTGGCATCAGAGACTTTCTATATCATAAGAAAACAAATCCAGCACAAAATGTTGCCTCTGGGATTCCAATCCAATCCTCTCTTTACTGAGCTAACCTAACCATGTTTATAAGTCTGAGATTTTAAGATTCATCTTTAGTCATACCCCGAAAAATAAAGTTTAAATATTCTTTAACTAGCACTTGCTAGGTTAGCTCAGCTCCATTTTTGTTTTGTAATAAAGACAATGATGCGTTAACTAGTGGGTAAGTAAGAATCAATTACATACCCATTTGGTATTCTCAGTTTAGCCATACAGGGAAACAGGAGACTTTCACAAATTGGTACAAGGATGAGGATAAAAAGTGGGTTGATCACTTGTATCATGTCTGGTTCAATGACTATGGAACCCTGCAAAATGTTAAATTGATCACATGTTGATAATCTTTATCAAAACGTACTAGTTTTTGAATGGTTGATTTCAACTGTTCAGTCATCTCACTGCAAAGTGTAAACACTCGCCAATGGTAAATTCATGACAATATAATTTATTAATGTTTAGTCGTTGCTTGGATAATTATCAATGAACAAGATAACCACGAATTAACATTACCAGGCAATACTGACCATGCCCCCCCCCTCCCGGTCCTTATCATGCTAAACCAGACCTGGCTAGGGGAGGGTTAGGCCACCTTGACAGGATGGTAGGGTTCATGGTAGGGTGTCCTACCCCTTCCCCTGGACAGGATGTACCCTACCCCCCAGCCAGGACCTATCAATATATCCTGCTCCCTCCCCATCCGTTCCCCTCCCCCAAACAGAATCACAGACCGCTGTGAAGTCATTACCTTCCCTCGTACTAGGTACGTGGTCGGTAATGAACAGTTCTAAAACGGAGTACCATTTTCTGATGATCCCAACACATTACAATAACTTTGTTTAATCTACGGATCTTAATCCAATATAGACTTACGAGTTCTCCGTTCATGGTTCCAGCCTGAAGGGTCCATCTGGATCCTTGTTGATCGAACAGAGCCCAGAACATCGGCAGCGGAATAAACATGAAAAGAACACGCATTACTCCCTTCACGTCCTCGATAAAGTCTTGCTGCAAAAACAAAACAATGACAAATGTCACAACGGTTTGATACATGTACGATGTACCATGTTATGGCTACAATTATTATTTTCAAAAACCGAAAGCATTTTATCCGAAAATAAATCACTGCAAAACATGGGATATTTAAGTAACACTCACAGAATAGGAACCTTGTGCATAATCCAGCCAATGGTCTTTCTTCTCACCTTTGCCACAAAACTTTCCAGCTATGGCTTTCTGAAAGAATCAAGAACAACTATCACTCACAGCACTCCTTATGGACCAGAGGACTAAACGCTGAGTTCCCTGCCCCCTCCCCCTTTCAACCCTCAAAATTGCGAGCCCCTTCCGGCGGGAAATTCTGGACCCACCACGGCATTATGGCTCAGAATAGTAAATGAGGACGAATTAAAGCAGATAATTTACCAAAAGAGCACCAAGCGAATTGTAAAATATTTTAATAAGGGAAAATAATAGAACAGTATTCTGGGAAATGATTCCATTTTTCTTGCACATCCTTCTGTAACTCAGATTCATTTAACCCTGACTCTGCCCTGCAGTGTTTCTCATTGTATATGCATATATTTTCTAGATAGATCAATAATTGAGTTTTTCACGATACCTAAATCTCACGGATCTGTCAGATCTGACAGAAATATTCTACATTTTTTAAGAATAGGTACAATTTGTGAATTTAATCAAAAGGGTTATTTAATATTTCCAGAACTTGCTAGATCATGGGTACTTTGTCAAATGATCAACATAAACGGCAGCAACAAGGAGAAAACCACTTGAAAATCTGTCAGATCTGACAGATCTGTCAGCAATATGTATCGTGAAAAACTAAAATGAAATGGTAAAGTAACGTATCTTTTATTTTTGGCGTAACCAAAAATACCCAGAGGTATTTAAACTTAAACTGAAAGCACTGACCCCAATGCAGCCGAAGAGTTTTCCGATGATGTTCTCCCCCGGTGGGTTACGTTTGTACCACTTTGTTCCAGCGACGAAAAGAACTAAAATGTATTAGACGAAGAGGAAATAATTTCCATGATATAGTACGTAAGCGTGGATGATGTATTAAGTAAATTTCAATTCCTGGAGTTATTATAACAAATAGTTAATTGAACAACTTACTTAGTGCGATAACCATCAATGCGGCTGGTACACCAAACGCCAAGGACCAGCAGTTATCATCGAAACAATAGACTGAACCTGAAAGGTACAGAGAGTTTATATGTAGTTTTTAGGGCTAGATGCACAATTTCCGTCCTCAGGAGGCGTTGCCTACTCTACAAAACTGTATGAAATCAGAAACATCAATACCTTTGGTGGAGGCGTGAACCATTGGCGCTCCTTGGACCCGAAAACGGTATAGAAAATTGCGAATGCTCCGATTCATGCTCATATTTAGTTTATTTATGTTTGGGTGTATTTTCATTCTCCTTTTGATAAAATTTGGAAACTTTTTGATAAAAGTGATTCCATTTTAAAAATGTACCAACACGTTCCACTCTTTTAAGTTAAATGTGGACATTTTTGTCACGTTTGCCGACATATTTTCGAATAAATCAACGCCAATGATTTTTGCGTTACTCACTTCTCAGTATAGGTGTGATGAGAATCGACAACAAACTTCCACTGTTGATGGCCATGTAAAACAGGGAAAAGAAGGATTCCTTCTGCCTTTCCTGAAACGAAAATTATGTAAGCTTGCATGTGCTACCTACCTTTTATCTCTGGTCTTGTATCATAACAAAAAGTTCTTTTCCACAATTCTCTCTTTGTACAAAGTTCTCAAAACACAAAACAAATATTTATCAATAAAATAACTATGTTGATATATTTTGGCAGACTCCGTCAGATTTTTGAAAGACTGAGGCTTGAAGCCAAATCCGTATAAAGTACAATTTTACAGAAAATTATGTTGCGACAGAATTTTGTTCGAGGAAATAAAGATAATTTGAGTGGTGTGCCAAGAGTAATACAAAAAGTGCAAACCTCCAACAAAACTTGGTGGTTTTACAATAAAAAAATAAGTAAAAGGTCACCAGTATTACTTGGGTCACCTTCTCAGTCCATTCACTATTGTTCACCAGTATTACTTTTAGTCAATTCAGCTGGGTACACTGAGGTGTTGGTCAGCAGCAGTCAGGGCATTTAGGCTTCTTCTCTCAGGGGGTGACAGCAGTTACTCATGGGTGTTCATTCGTGCACTGGACCACAATGTGGGTAAAGAGTGGGCCATTAACACCACCTCCTCACTGAGGAGGTCAGAGCGAAAGGAAATATACCAGACTTGATACTTGAACACTTTATTGTACTCTTCTTAGATGATACAGTTGGACCTCCTCACAAATGAGGAGGTGGAATCTAACAGTCATGGCTATTCAGCACAACCACCCTTGGAGTTGAACTTAAAGTTGGAGAAGAACCAAAAACCCTGCAAATGCATAATAAATAAGTCTTACAATCACATTCAATCATATTGTCACAATTGCAGTACTTTACCAGATAGTGGGAAGTAGACAGGAGGACACACAGTGAGGAGTGGCTAGAACACTTTAAATGACTTGATTACTTTAAATGTGATGCTTTTAGGTTCACTGCACATATGGGGAGTTGAACTCCTCACTGAGGATCTACCATATCTGAAAACACTCTAAAACACACATGGGGAGTTGACCTCCTTACTGAGGAGGTGGACTCCTCCTGGATAGCTACGATGCCAGGAACACTCTAAAACACACTTAAATAAGCTTATTTAGGCTAATTAACATCAATTACACAATCATTACCAAGGTGAGGGGTTGGACACCTCCCTAGAGTGAAACATACTTAAATATGCTCAAATAGGTTAAATAAGACAATTTACACCATTTTTACTGAGGTGAGGAGGTGGACACCTCCCTAGAGTAAAACATACTTAAATGTGCTTAAATAGGTTAAATAAGACAATGTACACCATTTACACTAGTTTAACAACTCTACTTTACTCAATTATTTGTGAGGAGGTAGCTACTCCCAGCTATCAGTAAGACTACTGCCAAAGTGTTTAGAATGGCCAAATCTGCCTGTTTTAGATACCCACAGTCTTGCTGAGCCTGTGAGGAGTTGCATGGGTTAGATGTGAACAGTCTGGAGTCAAACCTGCCTCTCCTGAGGTCACATGATGTGCCTTGCTTATATAGGCAGGCTGTGGCACCACAATATTCATACACCATGAAAAGTAGTCCCTGCATAGATGAGGAGTTAAAAAGTGCCGTTTAGCTCTTTCCAAGGCAGTGGAACACACTAACTATGTTTTAACCCAGTTTTCAAGTAATTGGAGCAGTTATAACCAGTGAGGAGGTGGAGGTGCATATGAATATGTTGCCTAAATTGAACAGGTCACCTAGTCCAGACATTACATCATTGCTCTCACTTCTGATTGGCTAGTGTCAGTGAGATGAGTGCATCCAGACATTACATCATTGCTCTCACCTTTAATTGCCTAGCTCACTCATTCCAGATATCACACCATATCATGCAGATATAACATGCCAAACCTCCTCTGATTGGCTAAAAATAACCATCAGCACTCAAACTAGACAGTGAGGTGGTGGTAGGCTAAAATTTCCAATGGGAGCTGAAAAACTGCTCTGGATCACACAACGTATGGATTTATTTTGGAATTTTGTACGTAATGAATGAACTACTGTTCAGCAATGACCCCTGTTGGATCATGATGACAAATACACTCTACAGCAAAAGTGTTTTCAATCAGGCGGCAGGATTTTTTTAAAAATTGTCAAAATTGGTCAAAAACATATTATGTGAAAATTTCAAGCATTTTTGATGACCATCATATGTGGCATCAAAATTGATCTCATTATGTGTGAACTTTGACATGTCATTAGTGGATGCAGGTTGGGTCTGTAATTATGGTCTGTAATTCAAACTTTTCAATAAACTTCAAATTGGAAATCACTTTGATTTAATACTTAGGATAATTAGGATGTACTTTGAATTAATCTTCAGATTAGCACTTACTTTGGATTATCTGTTTGAATTAGACTCTGACCTAATTCAGATTACAAGTCTCTTTTCATGTATAATAGCATTCTTTCATGTACTTTTGTGTTTGTATGACATGTTTAACATTATAAATAAACATACAAAATGAAATACAGGCTGGGCCCGGTTAATTTGAAGGCACACTTAATTCAAACTTTTTCCCAAGTCTAGGAAAAAAAGCCCTATCTTTTCAATGTTAAAAAATAGCCCTGTGATGGGCTAAGGTGGTTTAAGTTAAAAAGATGTCAAATTGTCAAAAAGATGTCAAATGTCAAAAAAATCAAACACATGGACTATGGAAGAGGTTCACAAAAAATTGACATAATGAGGTTCACACATATTGACATCAATTTTGACATCACATATGGTGGTGACCAAAAACACTTGAAATGTCCATAGAATATTTTTGACCAATTTTGATGACCTTGATATGTGACGTCAAAATTCTTGGAAAAATTCTTTCTTTCTGCCCTGGTAAAATTTTTCTCATTTTGACATTACATACCCTTAGAGAAACATTAGATTGATCACTCATATCATTTTTGACCTCCCTACCCATGCACAAACCCATGCACAAAACAAGCAGTGGCTAATGAAAAAAAATTCACAAACACTCGATTTACAAGAAAACTTAATCGCAAAAATTCTCAAAAGGTACCATTTGGCAGCTAAAAAGGACAAATCATCAATTGACACTGGACCCCTATCATCAACCCTTCATGCTGTAAACAGATAATTAGCAAAAAGTGCAGAGTCATCTAGATCTACCAAAAGTAAATTTTCAAAAAATTATATAAAATTTCAAAACCACATCTATCTGATGTGAAATTTGCCACTGATTCCAAATAATGTGCTTAATTTTGATATCTTCGATATAGATTGATAGTTTCATCATTAAGTAAAAATTTGAGGTTGCCACACATTTTCCTCATTTCTGAAGTTAATTCTTGTTCGATATTGATGTTTGAGTACTCATTGCAAAGCTTAGGACCCGCTTTACAAGAATATGAAGTAAAATTGCCACTGGAGGGCCTATAAAGCACCTCAAATTGGCAAAAATGTGTCCAAAAATTGCCAAAACCGGTGAGTGATAGAACCACACTAACATGTTAAACATGATAATTTTGAAAAACCACTCAATTTGGGGTCTAGGGATTCTTCTTCATCTAGCTTGACACTACAGGCTGTAACCCATATATTCTCAAAAATGTGCCCCATTTCTGCCCTAGTATACATTTTCTAATTTTGACATTACATACCCTTAGAGAATCATTAGATTGACCACTCATATCATATTTGACCTCCCAACACATGTACAAGACATGTAGTGGCTCATCAAAAAGATTTCACATTTTCTCTTTTTACAAGAAAACCGTAGATCATAAAAATTCTCAAAAGGTGCCTTTTGGTAGGTAAAAAGGTCCTCTACAAATCATCAATGACATTACACCCCTATCATCAACCCTTCATGCCATAAATGGATGATTTGTCTGCTGGCCGAAAAACAGCCAGTTACTTGAACGGCCATAGATCAAAGACCAGACCCAAAAAAAAATTGCTACTGTATTTCATTTTGTATGTTTATTTATAATGTCAAACATGTCAGACAACCACTAAAATACATGAAAGAATGCTATTAAACAATAAAGGAAACTTGTAATCTGAATCTGAATTAGGTCAGAGTCTAATTCAAACATATAATCAAAAGTAAGTGCTAATCTTAAGATTAATTCACATATTATTACACATCTATACCAATTTATGGCTTAAAATTCCAAAATTTGGGGGGTCCAAAAAATGTTTGACATCTAAAAAATTGTCAAAAATTGGCAGTTATCCACCCAGCAAACAACAAGTCAGTGACATATTAAAAAATCCAAACCAAGGTATGTACAACACCCTAGGATACACCTATGAACTGATTCTTGATCAAATCGGTGAATTCCGAGTACCCTCTAAGCTGTTGCAAATGTGCCAAAAAATGCAAACGTTTTATTAGGTGGTTTTAGTTTACACTTACACTTAAAGTTTACACTTAAACCACCTTATACAATCATAACTGGCAACTTCAAATTGGCAATTTGGGACACTTCCCATTGGATTTTTTTTGGTCAAATTTAGACACAAGACACCTTATGACATATCCTAGGACCCTTTTTGGTCAATTTTGGCATATGTCAATTTTTGGTGACTCCAG
>JBCAUG010014646.1:0-10971 GCA_038406175.1 Haplosyllis leylae
TTAATGTTTAAGTTTTGTTAATTATTTAACACAAAGTTGGCAGATCTGCCAAAATAAGGTTGAAAATGAAAACCCCTAGTAACAAAGTGTCGCAAAAACCAACCACATGTAGTTTGTAGCACAGGCTGAGATGATGACATTTTGGTAAAAGATGCTGCTTTTACGAGAGAACGAACACAGGAAGAAGTTTTAATTTACTGGTTTTGTTTTGTTACAGTTTCTTCACGTCGAACCCGGGTTTTACATCCTCTTCTGGAGTCCAGTTTTTCATTTAATGAGGGATATCGCACATTATGGGCAAACATTACGACTGTTTTACTATAATTGAGTGGCAGATCAGCTGACACAAAATGACGTAAAATCTGTTTTCAATTGACTTTATTTTGTTTTAGAATTTATTTTAGACAATAACATTGAACAGTTAACAACGTGATGATGGTACATAGTACTGAAATTAGTTACAGATTCACAATTCATCTGGAGTGACAGCCCCTAACGTACCTTTGCTGTTGCCTTGGCAACTACGTTTTTATCGTAGAACTGTGGCAACTGGTACTAATTATGCATATGTCTTACCTGGATGCTTTTGTTTACCAGTTCCCAAGGTTTTAATTTTTCCTTGGTGATTTAACCTTTTACATTAGCTTTTCTATATAACAATAGCAACAGTAATAGCATAGTGATCCTGGCACCATGGTTTCTTTACTTGTTGTCCATGGCAGAAGAGTTTTCACCAATCTTATAAAACTCAAAGTTAGTCCATAACATAGTAATGGTAACTAATGTGTGCTAGTTGCTATGGCTAGTCGTCTGAGTCTTCTTGTAGAGGCATTCTCTCAGTATAGTTACTGTATGGATCTCCATAGTAATCCTTGTTGTTCTTTTTGTTCCAGACTCCTTTAACTTCCACAGGATGGTTTATACCATTTAAAGGTATATTCTCCCCTCTGTATATAACCTTGTCCTTGTTGTCTACTCCCTTGGGTGAGGGTATGTTAGCTGCGAGGGCTGACCTCTTGTCATATATGGACGTCCGTACGGTGGACACGTAGGTGGTGGCGCGCTTCACGCCGTACGGACCGTGCTTATCCTCCGTGTAGGTGACGCACGGAAGGAAGCGCAGCACATACCGGAAGCCGTTCCTGTACTTGGAGTTCATCCAGCAGTACACCATCGGGTTGTACATGCAGTTGGACATGGCGAGCCAGTGACTGAAAATCCACACAACCTGCAATAATGATGATGAGGATACAAATCAAGGGAAAATGTCTTGGTTGGGTAAAGCTTTTCAACCGATTTATTCTACTGAATGAACAGCAATAAATAATGTGTCTGGAAATAATTTTGCCATTGACATGAATTTACAAGTTCCATAAAAGTTTCTGTAGAAATCACAGGATCCTGCTCGTGGAAATGACAACTTCGAATTGACCTTCTCTGAATGGAAAGGAAATTCAGTGAATTCAAGAAATCTGAGAAATCACTGAAGCATGAATAAGCTTCAAATTAAAGAGGCTTTCTGTTTCCAGTGTCTTGGTGGTGCTGTGGTATCATGCTGGGCGGTATTTCACAAAGATACTTTAAATGTAATTTTCCATTTATGTCTGAATGCAAACATAGATTCTCCATTGCAGTCATGAATGAAGGGAACCAGTCAAATGTTGATCCTGCTGAATGTATACAATTTTAAGCAAAAACCAGTCTACTTATGTTTACAAACATAAATTTGAATATAACTTTATGACAGCTAATTGGCTGTCCTAACTTTATGTTTGCATAATAACTTTGAGAAATCAAAATTGATGTTAACACCCAAACATAAGGTTTATGTCAAACATAAACCTAGCATAAGCGTTTGTGAAATACCACCCTGGTTTCTTGCACATTAGATAACGGGTTCAATTACTCTATTTTTACAAAAATATTCTACAAATTCTCAGAATTCTTCAGAATTCAATTAGGAATAACTAGCCTATTTGTTTGCGCACTCACAGCAACATAATTACTAGAAATTAATACGAAATCTGTCTCGGCAATTAGCAAGTAGGTTTGTTCTCCTATGCAGTGATTTTGGTTTTTACCACCCGCGTACGAAATATGGAGGTTATATTTTCAGTTTGTTTGTCAGTCCACAGGGGAAGGGGGAGGGGTACCCAGGTCAGGACCAGAACAGGGTACCATCACGCCCCAACCCTTGACTCCTCCCCCTTAGCCAGGACCAGTATACATTCAATACTACACCTGTATATATTCAAAGTGCCAGATGCTTTCATGTCTGTCTCCCACCAGAGTGATAGTATGCAGAGGTAGCCAACATAGTGCATAGATGATCACCACCGTTATCATCATCTTCACCATCTGCAAAAACAAAAGACAAAACATCATGAACTAAATCATCATTATTGTTATCATCATCTGGAAAGTAAGACAAAAGGTTCCCAGATTCTGAAGGACATCATTGACGTTTTTCGCACAGATTGGGGAGGGGGGGGGATCTGCGCGGCGAATTCCATGTGAACTAATGAACCTGAATCGAGTTTAAGAAAAACACAAAAATTCGAATTTCTCTTACAGTTTTTTACAACTGTTTTTTAAAATATGCCTATACACCAGACATTTTGATTCTTCAGTTTGTTCACAAGGGATTTCCTGAGGGCTCTTTGCCGATTCTCCTGAACTTTTAAAAAACAATTTTGTTGATGAAATTTACTGTGGTCAAGTGTTTTTTTTAAAGAAACTGAAATCCTCATGTAGATCAACTGATGAATCAAACTGTCTGGTGTTTTAACATATTTTAAAATAATGTTGGGAATTACTGCCTGCCACCAGCCACACTGATCTTTTCCTCTGCAAATACCCTTTTCACAGAAATAAAACAGTAAATACACTTTTATCACTAATGAATGAGAGCGTAGGGACGGATGCTGCTGACTGATCAATTTGGGTCAATTATCTCACTGAAAGCTTTGAATTATATGAATTGGGAGTAACCAATGGTTCATGAAACAGTGGATCTATGTTTGTTAAAAGTACGTGTTGCAGCTGAGCGCTGGGGACTTAAAAACATTGGGTTCGGTTTAAGTTTACGATTCGAGTTTTTCCTTAATTACCACAACACAAAGTAGACAGATCTGGCAATTACTTCTTTCCTATTCTTTCTGGTGTTAAATAGTTTACAGCCAGTGATAAATTTGGTGGGATATGCTACTCAAATTTCCAATTAATAATATGTATTAAAAGAGCTGACATGTCAAGATATGCGCCAGAAAATAAAACTTAAACTGAAATACAAAAATGCCAGATCTGGCAATAACGGAAAAACATGATTGTAATGAAACTATTTTACAAATAGAAAAAAACCCACGTTTTGTAAAACAAATTTCTTACATGCACGAGAAAAAAATTTACAATCTGTACCATACGTTTAAAATTATTATATATTTATCTTGTATTTAGTTATTTATTTCACCTGGATGAGTGAATTTTGTCAAAAAAACTCGTCTGATATCAGTATTGGAAAGGTAATACTTATCTTTGATGCTAAAGGTTACTTTAATTAGAAGATTAGCTTGAATGTCAGCTGATAGGCAGATAGATTTATTTTTAATAGTTGACTACTGAAGACGAACCCTGCGGGAAATGAGATCCAAGGAACAATTCAGACGGAGACATTTACACTATTTACGATACTGCATTATGTAAATCTCTAGACAGTGAGTTTGCCATTAGCGTGTATTCAACCACTAACTCTTCATTTGATATTGTCTCAAACACATGCAACTTTCATGAATATGTGGCAGTTTAGCTAGAATTTTATTCGACCGATTTCCATAGCATATCAGGTGAGAACTTGTTACTTGGAATCATGCTTAGGCTTGTTCACACTGAACACGTTAGCGCATCGTTAAGAAAGGATTCGTAATAAACGAAATGTACCTTTCACTAGCGTGTTTTTCAGATTATCTGACAGAGCTTTACACAGGGCATAGCTAAAAAAAATTCGTCAAAAATTGAACCCAGGACCTCTGGATCATCATTCTACTGTGCTAGCCTGGTATGTCTTGGCCAGAAGGTTTATTTCATTCACTGCTTCACATTTTGGACTTTGGTCATTTATAGAAGCAATAGAGCATGACTTTACAAAGGCCTTGAAGATTCAGGCTGGCAACTGAATGTTGACTTAGCTCAGTTGGTAGAGCATTGACACGATGATCCAGAGGTCATCATGCCAATATACACAATATACACAATAGGAACAAGTAGTGCTGAGCCTGCTCAACGACTTGACTCGTGAAAGAAAAACGTATGTACATTCTCGCTTTTAGTGTTTACATTGTAGACTTTATATTACTTACACCTACACTATAAGAGGACGTTTCAAGAATTTCTATTGTCCTTTTTGCGTAGAAATGAATTATTCGTGTGGATGATTTAACGAGAGTTAATGTGCGCAGGATGTGATGGAACGTTTAAATCAGACAGAATCAATTAAACTGGGGCATCGGGGGATACCCCAGAGAACAATGATGTTCTTATCGCAATTTTAAATTCACCAATAAAACGTGAAATGTATCCGAAACACGAAACGGGAAACGGGTGAAAGTAAACCATTCATAACATAATGTTAAAGGCCTGTTCACACCGAGCGTCAACGTTACCATCAACGTAAAAAACGTTACGTTTACAGGCAAATGGGTATGTAACCCAGTGTCCGTCAAAAAGATCAAAGGTGCCGCCCGTTAATGTTGCGACGCTCGGTGTGAAGAGGCCTTAAGGTGTGCTCACACTGAGCGAAAGTGGGATCTACGAACGATGTCGGATGACGAATAGTTTGAGTGCGAAATTCAGGTGAGTAAACAGATCAATCATTGTGCAAAAATCCAGACACCACTCGAAGCGATTTAAATTATGTGATACAATTCTCTCGTATTTGCCCGTCAAAATGTGCCAATCCCATTTATCCTCACTGATTTCATACTGGGTTCATGACAAAAAGTGGATGTCGACTTTTCATTGATTGGCTTAAAAAGTTATGATTGGCTTAAAAAACATGTGGATAAGCTCTTTCAATTTATAACCGGTTATCAACGATCTCACAAATGGACCTTTGTGTTAAGTATCTCTGTTTGGAAAGAGCTATCAAATTTAGATGTTTTTCCACTACGTTCTCCTTGATTTAAAGAGGAAACATATGATTAAGATTGTATTGACTTATAACTGCTAAATTTGTCTTATTTCAAAGGAAACTAATTTTAAAATGTCAAATCTTCTTCCTGAACTGGGAAAAAGCAGGGATGCCATGTTCTACGAATTTTGAACAAAGCCTATGCAATTGCAAACGATGTCACCAATGCATCCAAATGCAGTGCTCCTGTCCAGAATCGTTACTACTTCCATCACACACATTTACAGGTTGAAAAAATCTCTTTCATAAAATTAAAAGTGAGACAGGTATTTTGGTAAATTTTCTGAATTATTCTGAAATATTATCATTTTTCAGAAACTATTCGAGAAGCTGTTCAACGCATGCGTGTTCGTTAACAATCTAGTATGTGAACAGGCCCTTGTACAAAGTCTCGAAGGAATAAATGTGAAATTAGCTCCACGGGCCATACATTCTGATCTGGGCATTTCAGTTATTCTTTGGATGAGATACAAAGGCACATGGCACTTCGGGGAATACGACATAATACACAGACACAATAGAGTTTTCCCGAAATGAGCTTAGATCAATTTATCAGATTCTGTGAATGATAATGAATCTGAGTATACCTGTCTGGCAACAAATAGTGATAATTGTAGAAAGTACATTTTCTGGGCAGGTAGTTATCTATTCCCAATGGCCACAATACATAGATATGTACCCACAGAACAGATATTTCTCTTTTACTGCACAATGTACTCCTGGTAACCATTCCATTTTATGACTTATGTCACGACTCATTGAATTCAGTGAATTCAGCGACAGTCAGTCGAGTTTTTTCCGTTATACACAAAGTTAGCAACATTGGCATTTTCGCACAGTTTCTAATAAAAATAAAATGAATCTAGTTACCAGTTGAAATAACTTCAATAAAAATTGGAAACTGATCATGGTATATTGAAATAAAATAAAATAAGTGTGACTAATAGTTGTATGTACTTTATTTTCAAATTTAGGCAATTGGCAACTTTGTATTACGAGAAAACTCCATTAAAGGAAAACTCTAATGTGTTCATTTGTTGTGTGTATCTAATTTCTCAGCAGGGAAGAGTCATAAAACTCTGATGAAGCAAAAACATTCAGACCATTATCTCTCGAAGATTAAGCTGAAATAGGGACGTGGTGAGTGCAGTGTCATCTTTTATTGATCCAAGGCAGCCATTCAATTGCCCTCTTGCCATCAGGTGCCTTTTCCGGCTTTTATGTGGAGCTGTTGGTCAAACAGTTTAGATATTTTAGGACCAGGCAATGGAAGTTTGGAATTTTATCGTTTGTAGTTCTGGCTTTGAATATAATTCAAATGTACTTCAATACAGTTGTTTTTTCAAGTTGGTCAGTTCCAAAATTTACTGGCGGCTCGTAGAGTCACCTTATTGGTTACTTCGAGGGATTCGTAACATCCTGTCCCAAGCCTTTGGCAGTTTTATGATAATTAGGCAGGCCTACTTTAACTTGTAGTCATTGGTTGGAATTTGTTTACACAGAATGAATGCTGTGACATCATTTTGGACATCATTTAACAACATCATGAGACACCATTTGAACTATGTTCATGACGTTATTTTTTTTTTACCGTCATTGATAACAAATACATATATTCTGAAAGGGAATGACGGTTAATCACTGTAGTCCCAGCTACAAGAAAATACGTGGTTTCTAAATATTAACCGATGTTAAAACTTTCAGGTGACATGGTATGACAATGAAATATATTGAAACTTGAATCTTTCATCTGTTTCATAACGAATCTGGTAACAGGAAGTACTGCAGTTGTCACGCACACACACACACACACACACACAAACAAAAAAAAATACGACGTCGTGAAAGGTCACAACAGGCTGGCTGTTGCCATGGCATAAGGTCATTATGATGTCATCACGGTATTTTGTGTAAACAAATACCCACCAATGACTGCATATTAAAGAAGGCCTACTTATCATAAAGGTGCCAAGGTATATTCCCAAAATAATGTATACCCCGTCTTTCAATCACTAAGCTGACTCTAAATGAGCCAGCAACAAGTCAATTTGCGTATTTGGGATTAAAATGTGTCTACAATTTGATTCTTAAATGAGGCGAATATCACGTTTCTTTTGATGACGATAAGAAAAACTGGAAGGAAAGTTGGTACTATTCCTGCCAATATTGCAAGTAACTCCACATCGCACAACATTAACCAAAGGATAACAGCTGCCATTTCTCTGCAGGCATCTCATCAATCAAATAAACAACATTTCATAACATTTTATATCCAGTATCGTTCTTCAAGAACAACGTACGGGTTGAGTGCCAAATATAACAATGTTTCATTCAACTAAGCTTAAAAATGCCTTAGAATACTTACCGTACATCTGTATGATCTCAAAAAAAGATGGGCAGACTCCAAAAACAAAAGTGCAACATCAGGACAAAATAAAAATTTAGCTGCTAAAGAGGTGGGAATTAAACAATATGGATGTGCATGACAAGGCATTTGAATGCTAAGCGTGTATGCCAACATTGTACTGAGGTATAAGTATTACAGGCCTGATACCAAAATAGGCTTTGGGTGATGATTTTGTTTTGATGTTCTCATGTTACCCTGGCCAGTTTAAGCCATATTTACTGAACAAGTATGCGATGATTAACAAATAAATTTTCCATCTTTTACACAACTAAAAACCAGCAAATATCCAATAAGGGCCCGTTTACACCAAGCGTCAGCGTAAACGCAGAGTCAACGCTGTGATGACGCTTGCGACATAGCTCTCATTGAAATCAAGGGAAACAGAGAGAGTCACTCCAGAATGGGGTTGCAACCCATTCTGGAGCAACTCCATTGATTTCAATGAGAGCTGTGTCGCAAGCGTCATCGCAGCATTGACGCTGAAGCTTGGCGTAAATGGGCCCTAACAGTGTTCCTATCAGCAACGTATGCAGCTTTGATGTTCGCCCATCTTACAATCAGCTGAATTCCATCAGTGTTCTGACGAGGTGTGGGTGTTTCGACCTTCACAAACCCTTAATACTAATATCTGTGTTGTTTTCAGGTTGAATGGGTCATACCCAACCAAAAACTGTTCGTTCAAAGAGTACCCCTTGTTTACAAGGTACGGGGTATTACGACATTCCAAATCTACCTTAGAATATGAAACCGCTTTCATTTATCAACTTCAATTTTCGAAATGTGAGAGAGTCAAATAATCATACAAGAATTTTACTGCAAATTTACCTTAATAATCTACGAGACCTAGCCTAGGAGCCGTAAATGTTGCTCACAGTAACACAGCTAATGACCATAGGCTGAAATTGTTTAAAATCTACTGGTCTCTAAATGTCTTTCTTCTGTTACTAATTACGTTTTAGTATGATCACAGTAAAGTCAATAAAGTCAGTAAAGTCTGCCAGATTATGTTATTTCAGAAACAGAAACGGGGTGATGAAAAATAGGGAAAGGAATGTTTGCCACTCACTCGGACATGATAATATCACTATTAAAATTTATTGAAATTGTGGCAGTCGATACTTTTTTAACTGTTAAGGATTATTGAGAGACGCCGAAGTTCTAATACTGTTGAAACCATCACTTAGAAGAAACAGCCTGTTGATTGTCCTTTCAGTTTCCAACAAAATTGGCTATCTAAAGCAGGCATAGAGATATCAATCTGGAATTCGAACCCAGACTGGTAATTTTCCCGACGATCTATCGAGGAAAAACATCTAAACAATTTACAGTTTCGTGTTAGAAATGGGAATGAAGCGACAACGTTCGGGGTGAAGTTGCATAACCCCATTGTTCCAACCGCCTGGCATAGAAAACTACTCACTACGCGAAAAGAATGTCCCAGTTACTGCCACTTTGGAACAACCAGCTTTGTAAAATATTTCTCTTGTTATTAACAAAAGACTATGGTAATGTTCATTTGATAATCAAACAACAGAATATTGAATATTGTCTAAAAATATCACTCTTATCACCAGCTCAATCAATGAGACAATGTTGTGTAATATATTTTAACATGTGCCACGAGAGAAAATTCTCAATAGGATTCAGAGGCAATTGCGACATTGAGACGTTTGGTGTTCTATTCTTACAATTCTAGATCCGCTGCAAAGTCACCTTTTCTGTAGGATGTGGATTGTTCGAACTTTCAAACAACAACGGGTCTACCACCTGATATACGACACTATATAACGTGCACCCTTAGTGGTGCGTACTTCCAAGTCCCATCTTGAGAGATTGGCTATTACATTATAACTATATTAAACGAGCAATTACAGTATACCGTTCGATGTTTTTTCTCTCCCTGCACCTGGTATATAAATAACTGCCTTTACATTTTTAGTCAGCTCTGTTTTATCTCAAGCCGAAATATCTGATGTTGACTTTACTGACAGTAAGGCTCTTCCGAGAAACTTCAGATACTGGTGCAGTGGTAGATGCTACAATCTCAAAACATACGAACAGAATGTCAGGAGCCCTTAAGACTTTACTTCGTGGGTCGATGAAAAATAAGCAGGTTAGTTTCAAGGTATCATAAAGGGAAACAGAGTTTCGTCTTGGTTGTTTTCTACAGGTACCGTAACCCACGTAATACCAGTGAGAAAACTATTTAACCGACGCCAACTGCGTTCGTCTTTATACTTTGGTTGTTATAGAATCGACGTCTCAAGTTATTCTTTCCGCTCTATGGCAGTCTCGTTCTGATACCCTTCAAAGGGTGTAACTTAAAGCGTAAGAAACAAATTCTCCTGAATCGTTTTTCAGAGACGCGTCGAAAGCTGTTTCTTTGAAACAAACATATTCTTTGATATCAACAACAACGAAAATAACACCTAACACCTGACGCCTTAGGAGACAACGGTGAACGAATGAATAGGCAGGAATTTCAAAGTGTTTTTGTCAGATTCATGTCATATTCGATTTTCTTCTTGCTAATATTTTTGAGCAATTGTAAATTAATACAGTGGAGCGAAAAAAGGTTCTTTGCTATGAACAATACCTTATAAGGGGAGAGGATGATCATTTGTCATGTTTTAAATACGACGATGCGTCATTGACCCAATTGCTGGCACATGCAAAATGACGTCATGGCGGCATTCTGTGTAAACAAATTCTAACCAATGACTGTACTTTAAAGTAGGCCTAATTATATTAAAACTGCCCAAGGCATATCAGTCTCTTGGGACAGGATGTTATGATCACTAAGCTGACTCTAACGAGCCAGCAACAGTTCCCTGTACCGTATTAAATCGAAACATCTAAAGTGACTCACCATACAACCTCTGGAGTCGGGTTTCCTTCCACTTTGCAGTCAAATCTTGCGGCACTTCCCTCGGACACTAGAGTTTTCACCAGACCTCCCGTAAACTTGGGTGGAACTGCATTACTGGAAACATGATCTACAAAAGCATGATTTTTTATTTTCATTTTCTGGAAAAAAACATGGTGAACAGACAGGCAATCTGAAAATATTACCTTCCCGTCGTACTTCGTACGCGGGCGGGAAAAAAGAAGTTAAGCTGTTTACTGACACTTTTCATTTCGGGGTTACTGGTATGGGCAAATTGAAAACTGCTTTTTAAAGTTGGTACAGTACATCCATTTCGAGGAAAATTGGAAATGTAACTTTAACTCTCATTGTACAAAGTACAAAGTCTACTGATGATAAAATCATGAACGTGTAGAATATGAAATTGCGTGAATCTACACTTCGATTGAAGTTTAAATTTCTTTAGTAACATTTGAATTTAATTCCTATTGATGTTTTAAATTTGAAATAGTA
>JBCAUG010014657.1:0-10970 GCA_038406175.1 Haplosyllis leylae
TTGTAAGGTAAACAACAAAATATAAAAGCGTTACGAAATTCCAATTACTTTGAATTAATTGTGACATACCTCCTTAAGTACCTGTCAAATTATATTGCGGGAAATGATGGCAGGTGCCTGTTACCACTGACAAATGCTAAACGTTTACAGTAACTTTCACAGACATGCCATCTTCATTTGTAAAGACCTTCCTAATTTGTAATCCAGGTAAGAAAGCTGTTAAAATAAGCTTGTCTGCTGTTGTTCAAACTGAGGTTTGTTATTTCAGGATATCTATCCAATATTTGCTAATTCGACGGTAATGGTATTTTTGGATGAAAATGTAACTGGATCATGTACTATTTTTATGGATGGATTAAATTTCCTCAGTTCATATTGGCAAATTTTTCAAGTCAACTTGAGGATGACAAATTCTGAAAGCACTCTTCTGAGACTTGATGTAAATTATTCAGTAAATGTGACAGTAGAGAATAGTACTTTTGGTTTTTGGATATTTACAGAAGTCCATAATGTGGTCATTGAAAACAGTAGTTGCCATGTAATAGAAGCCCCTGCACCCTCACTGAGATTTTATAACTCATCAGGTTTGATTGAAAACTTAACCATTGAAAATGTCTATTTTGATCAAATATTTGATGGATTCATTGTACAATATTACAGTAGCATACAAATTACAAAATCAAGCTTCATAAACAATACTGTCAATTCTGAAATAATTTCTGTGTTAAATTCAAGTAGGTTAGCAATGTCAAACTGTATAATGCAATCAAACAAATATGGTGGTGCCATATGTGCTAAAGAAAAGAGTGTGGTGCACCTTAGAAGTACCTATTTTAATGACAACAAGGCAGTTAGTACAGGTGGAGCTATTTATGCAGTAAATAATTCCTCTTTGAGGATAATATCTTGTACTTTCCAAAACAATAAAGTAGCATTTGGTAAATCAGTGCAGATACAGGGATATGGAGGTGGAGGAGCAATTGCAATTGTAACATCTGAATTAATAATTTTTCAATCACAATTTACCAATAATTATGCTACCAAAGGTGGTTCAGTCTTTTCTAAAAATTCATCATTATGGATAGATGACTCACTATTTCTAAATAACACAGCATGTTTGTTGGGTGGTGCCATCAGTACTTTCAATCTGTCTTCTGTTACCATGGAAAACAGCTCATTTGTAAATAACAGTGTGCCAGAGGAAGGAATGTGTAAATGGGAAAATTACAGTGAATATGGATCAGGAGGAGCAATATCAATTGCCAGGTCTAAGTTAAGTACTTATCATTCCATATTCTCTAATAACTATGCTCATTTTCAGGGTGGATCAGTATATTCTTTTGCATCATCATTATTGATGAACAGTTCATTGTTTGAAAATAATACTGCTGGTGTTTTGGGAGGTGCAATCTCTGGCAGAAGTAACTCTTCTCTTTCCATTGAATACAGCTATTTCACACATAACTATGCAAAGGATAAAACAATAGGAAATAGAGGAAATATATATGATTATGCTGGAACAGCAGGAGGAGCAATATTTCTTTTTCAGTCTATGTTGAATATTTCTCAATCAAATTTCTCTGATAACTTTGCTTCTTATCAGGGAGGATCAGTATGTGCCTCTGAATCTTCATTGTCAATTGTTGGGTCAGAGTTCACAAATAACATAGCTGGTGTTTTGGGTGGTGCCATCAACATTGGAAACAGATCTTATCTTACGATTGAGGACAGTTTGCTTGTGAAGAATATTGCAATAGATGGAAAATTAAACAATGGGGGAGGGATGTTCCTTAATATGAAATGCAATGTTATGATATCAAATGTAAGCTTTTCTCATAATAAAGCTGATGGTGGTGGGGCTATTTATGCTCAAACTCTTTGTAACATTTCAATTTTGCATAAAAGTTTATTTGTGGGCAACACTGGATCAGCAATCAGTTTGGTGAATGATAACACACTACATGTCAATAATTCTGTGTTTCAAAGCAATTCCAGAGCCATCCTTGGGATGTCAAATTGCAATATATCCATAATGAACACAGATTTTATTCACAACAAAGCATTTTATGGAGGGTCTATTTATGTTTCCATGGAAACTAGTGTTAATCTCCAAATCTGTTCATTTTGGTACAATTCAGCAAAATCATATGGAGGTGCCATAAATGCAGAAAATTCCACAGTCATAGTTTATGCCAGTAATTTCAGTGGAAATATGGCAAAATATGGGGGAGTATTTACTATCAGTGGAATCTTGTTTGTGAATAATTCTTTAGTGGTTAATAACACTGCTGGAAATCGAGATCAAGATGGAGATGGAGCAGTTGCACACATTGAGGAAAAGAGTCAAATTTACTTTACAAATAGTACTTTCAGAGCAAACAGAGCCTCTCACAGAGGTGGTGTGTTGTGGATGAGAAGGGCCACTGCATCTATAAGTAATTCATTCTTTGTGCAAAATAGAGCTGAAAGTAGTGGTGGAGTTATTTATGCAGAAAACCTCAGTGAGGTAAATATGAAGATGTCAACATGTATTGAAAACAATGCCACAAATCAACATGGAGGTGTTGTATGTGGTATAAAAGATACAGGAATTTCTGTTAGTGATTCAACAATACAGAATAATTATGCTGGTACATGTGGTGTTATGTATGTAGATGGTGATTCTGTTCTCGAAATTATTTCGAGTCAAGTTAGGTGGAACAGTGCCAGAGTTTCAGCAGGAGTTCTCTGTGTTCGCACCAACAGTTCATTTGTCGCTACAAACTCATCATTTAAAGAAAACATTGGAAATCTTAATGGAGCATTAGTAATAGGAAACAGTAACGGGTATCTTGAAAGCTGCACTTTCATGGACAACCAAGGAATATATGCAGGAGCAATTACTGTTGGAACTGCAGAGTTGAGACTTTCAAATACCATATTTGTGCAAATTACATCACATTTTGCTGCAGACATAGAGAGCCAAACTCGCTCGGATAGTTTTAATAATAAACTTTATACCTGGAGATGCTCATTTATGCATGACAACAAAACACTTAACTCAAACTCAAGTAGTTTCAAACAAATGGCAGTCAATGAGAAATTCATCATAGAAAACGGCTACGCTCAAAATAATTTCGCAACAGTAGAGACACAATTTGCATCAGGTAAGATACTTTGTTTAAAACTGATTTCCTTTTACTTGATTGACATTTTGGAAAACCTATATCAAAACATATTCTTTAATTATTACTTCATATTCGTTCCATTAAAATAAATAAATTAATGTACCATTGCAGTTCTTCCACAGCCATGTCCCCACAATTGCACCTGTCACCGATCACCCTATGGAAAAGTCAACATATTTAGCTGCAGAAACATAGGTTTAACAAGTCTCCCTGAAACAGTGCTGAAAAACACAGATTGGTTACTTCTATCAGGAAACAATCTTGGATCATTGAACAAAGCACCGGATTATCTGAATGATATTACTGTGCTTAATCTCAGTTCAAGTAACATCACATATGTCAATGAGAATGTAATGGGAATTGTGATTCGAAGTGTAAAACATCTGGATATTAGAGGAAATAATCTGAAAGAAATTCCTCAAATAATTACAAAGGCGAATAACGTGACTAAACTGTGGATATCAGACAATCCATATGAATGTAACTGTGATATGTTGTGGATGAAGAATTGGTTGATGGAAACTACTTTTGTCCAGGATAAGGAAAATGTCACATGCTCAACTGGTAAAACAAAGGGTAAGATTATTCTCATTACCTGAAGCAAAAAAAAATTATTTCCTTCAAACTGAAAGGGTGATGTATTTTGGGGCAGGATGTTCACTTTTTGGATTACATTAAGAAAGTCATGCAATCAGTGTATTTTTCACCGTTACATTTAAATTAATTTCAGGTATTCCTGTTTTCAAACTTGACACAGCATCTTTAAGCTGCGGTTTCCCATTGTGGAAAATAATAATTTTAGCTGTGGTATCGACGATAGTGATAGTTGTAACTATGATAGTGGTTAACAGGAAGTGGACTTCTATCAAGTACCACTATTACGCTCGTTTTACAAACGATGATGATTCCCAAGATTTATCTTTGATGAAATATGATGCGTTTGTCAGCCACAGGTAAATGATATTGACTTCATGCAGTAAAGATGACATATTGAAAGAGTAAACGTCATTACTGTATGACGAAAAGGTTATATTTTCACAGGTGTCTCTCTGTCCACAGGGGTCTGTGGTCCCAGGTCCTTTCCTGGAGGGTACCACAGTTAGGCCTGTAGCCAGGGATAGGAGAGGAGATGTACCTTAGACAGCATCTGAGGGATACACTCCCAGACAGGATAGCGGTACCCCCAAATAGAATAGGGTATCTCATACAGGATAGGGGGTACTCACAGACAGGATGGGGTATCCCCTAGACAGGACAGGGTATCCCCCAGACAGGATAGAGGTAGCCCAGGCAGGATAAGGGTACCTCTTTCCCACCACTACCTTCACCAAGAAAATCTTACACCGTGGGCGGTATGTCCCTTGTATTTTTACGTAGAAGGAATGTCTTGTCATTTTTTTTCAAAGTGTCTCTTTTATCAGTGTATCTGAAGAGGAATTCATTGAAACAGAAATAATCAACTATTTGGAGGAGCTCGGATTCAAGATTTGCTGGCATCAGAGAGACTTTATGCCTGGAACAAACATTGCAGAAAACATCGCAGACGCCACTGAATGTAGTCGAAGGATGATTTTTGTTATCTCCAGGTAAGGGTACTCACATACCCTGGCAACCAGAAACAAATTTTCTCATGAGGCTATTTTAGCTAATTTATTGGATTTATTCAATTTTACAAATTTTCTAACAGGTCCTATGCCAAATCAAAATGGTGCATGAAGGAATTCCGTGATGCGCATGCGCATGCCACCGGAAATGGAAGAAAGAAATTCCTGATTCCCATTCTGTTTAAAGATGTCAGCACTGAAGATCTGGATGCTGACCTGAAGTTTTACTTAAGTAATCATACATACGTAGAATACAAACGCATTGTAAGTTTTCATTTCATTGAATTTGAAAGCGAGATTTTGAATGTCTTATTGAGCGGTCATAAATTGCAATATAGTTCAACGTGCGAGGTCTATTTCGGCACGAATGGTGCTGTGGGGTCTCTGAGTAAGACTGTGTAGCACTTCTGGCAAAGTAACCTCTGCTACCAATGATCTCTCAATGGATCTTACATCTGTTCTCATTAGCAAGAGGTGTATGTAGTTCAACTATTTTATTAATTATCCTATGTACACCTGTCACTGAAGGTTGGTTGCTCTCTTGACAGCTTATGCTCATCACTAAACTCTGGTACAGCAATGCCTGCACTGTACCGTGCAGTACCTTGAGTACCCAGATGCGTCATGATTGGCTGAAGTGACCATGTAAGGCTATTGGTTTTACACTAGCTTGGATCTTAGGTTGGATCCCTCTCAACCTCAAGTGTGTAGGCGACAGCCAGCACGAGATTTGGTACTGTGCAAATGGTTAGTTTCCTTGAAATAAAACTGTACCTATTTTTTTCAGGAAATGATGAGGAAGCGACTACTTAAAGCAATGCCTCATATTCCTTTGCTTGAGCTGAGACCAGAACTTTCGGGACAAGAGCCTGCTGAAGAGGATGAAAATGATGACCAAGAAAACATTGCAGGTCAAAATGCGGTGAATGGTCCGGGTAATGATGAAGGGAATGTCAATGATAATGATAATGCAATCTGTCAGGGTCATTCAGAAGAGGATCTGAGGAAAACAATTGTGTCTGGGCAATTCTTACGTACACAAGTGAAAAGAATGATTTTTAAGATCAAACAGTACGGTAGAAAAGAACGAAAAAGAAATTTTGTTGTTAATAATGAAAATGATATTTTCTATGGAGAAAATGAGAGCAGTGAAAGTGATGGTGAAGGGGATTATCTTGATGTAATTCCTCTAGTTCCAAGATACTAACGTGACTCACACGTGTTAATATCAAGTGATTCGACTTGAATTTGTATAAACAGGTGATACAAATAAGTCAAACTTATTCATTTTTCTGTTCCTTCTATTCTTGTTATTCCTGATATTTGTGTTGGTGTTCTCCAGTTAATAAACAGTTAATAAAGGTATAAAGAGTTGTTTTATGAGTTGAGAAGGTATTAATTCAGTAAATCAATAATTCAGAGGTTCTATTAACTATCAACATTCCCATTGAAAGAACAGTGCTGGAGTTGAGTAGTTTTTAATTTGGTGATACTGAATTGCATTGATTCGGTATTTCAGTTCAGTTGGGTTCAATCCATTGTTGGGAATCCTTATGGAAAGACAATAGCAGCTACAGAAACAGATTTTATCAAATTATTATGCTTCTGCTATAAGGACAATTTCTATTGTCTTTAGATGTGCTTTAAAATAGTTAATAACTACAGTCTTTGTTGAATCACAGAATTAATTATTACTATTACTATTAACTATTACTACTTCACCGTAAAAACAATCTGAGACAAATAAGTCCAACCTAAGCCGAGCCAGAGTGGCCGAATAGTATGTGGATCGAAAAGGCTCAGCTGCCACGCCCACTTCTATATAGTCAGCAGGTGTTGCACCAGAGATGAATCAGAGGATCATACAAGTGAGAAAGCAAGCAAGGGATCCACCCTGGCTTTGAAACCCAGGGCAGACGTCAACAGAAGTCCAAAACAGGGGTATCAGTGGCCCCACGAAAAGGACACATGTCCACTAAAAATTGAAAAATTAAAAAAGTCCAACCTATTTCAATTTACTATTCTTGCTTTTTTTGGTATTTATGTCTGTGTTTTTTACTTAACTATTTTACTGAAACTTCACTGTACATGATCAGATATATACGATTCGGTAATAAGCTTTGATCCTTCAGAAATGAATATTTGTCTGAGCCGCCTTTTACAGAACTTAACAGAAGTATATTCGTTCCAGAAATTCAGGGTAAGCCCGATACAGAAGTCACCACAAGGTAAGTTCATATATGATTGCAGTGATGTCGTTTCAGTTAAATGTTTTGCAAACAGCACAATCATTCTCACGTTACTTGCATTTTCTTTTTAATAGAAGGTAATTCTTTTTGCCGTTAAAACTACGCGGAACTTATACTGTTTATTCAGCGTATTCTTTTTAAATTCAGTGTCTCTGCTAGAGATTTGCAAAATCTGTGATAACGTATTTGGCAAGTTTACACTTTAAGTAATCTAGAATATCCCGTTTGATTCCTTTACTCTGTGATTATCTAACAAGGTGGGGGACATTTAGCCCTACCCCATCAGTAACTTTCGCGAAATTATATCTTTATGCATATAACCGTATAAAGAACTACAATTTTCTTGTCATAATAGTTACTATTCCCCCATGTAGATATCAAGATATCAATCAAGATAAAGCTATTTGTTACATGATTTTCAGAAAAGATGTGAAAATCCCTGGTTTTCTTTTCCTTCAGTATGTTTTATCTCCGCAAGGTAAATGCTCATTTAACCATGAAAGACGAGGCATTTTTACGTATTGCTAATAATAACTACACAAAGTTCTCTGGTCGTCGTGAAATGTCGTGATACTGTGGTTGGATTCTCTAGCGTGACGGAGGTTTTACAAATTCATCAAAGGCGTTTTTTTCACACCATTGTGTAGTTCAACCTGCACACGAAAAAGGATTACAGGAAAATAGAAACGATAGACTCATCTATGAAGCTTTTTCAAATGATACCAGTTGAGATAAGATGGAAAGGGATAGTTTTGTGTTTCTTTTTGTTTTATTTGGAATAGCAGTATTACCCTGTTCTGCTGTTAAAGCAAGTGAATTAAACACAGATGGTGAGTGTACCTTACATATATTCATTCGTTGCCTTTTGGTGTCTCCACAAAGTGTAACTGAGAATTTGTTGCCTTTTTGGTGTCGGTCAAACGTTTTATCTTCACAATAAGATACTGAAATGCTGAGTTATAAGAGTATATTTTTGTCATTTATAAACATTCTAAGGATACTTGATACGGACAACATTTCAAAAAAAATTAAAATTTCTTCTCTCAGATGAAGTTCTCCATTTCGTCACGTATCACATATCATCAAACGGTAGTGATGAGAGTACGTGTGGAGATACAGACACAGCGTGTAGAACACTGGAACATGTGTTACACCTCTACTATAATATATCTTATCAATCTGCATTAGAGATCATTACCTCCAAATCTCTAACCATTAATCAACATCTTGTGGTAAGATTTTAATTCCGTCCACAATACAGTGCATTATTTGGATTGATGGGAGGTCTTTCTCTGCAATCTTTTAACATTTTATCTTGTGCTTGTTCTTCATAATTACTTTATCTTTCAGAATACATATCCAATGTTTGGAGAATCAAGATCTATAATTAAAATCTCGTCAAATAAAAAAACAGACGGATTTCCAACTATCTTCGTGAATGGAATAAACTTTCTTAATTCGTTTTGGCAATTCTACTATGTCAACTTAAACATGATAAACTGTCATGCTGCCTTTTAAACACTGAAATTAAATCAAATAACAGATGTCACTGTGGAAAATTGTACATTTGGTGACTGGCTATTTACACAAGTCAAGAAAGTGATCATCAAAAACTGTAGTAATTCTCTTGAAAAAGACAGGCTTCCAACGGCACTTGATTTTTATAACTCATCAGGCTCAATCGAGGGCATATCCATAAAGGATTTAATTTATTCGAGAATTGATGAAGGACTCATCCTTCACAATGGAAGCAATATAAATATAGCAAATTCAAATTTTGTGAACAATACAGTGAATTATGGATTAGTTAAAGTGCAGAGCTCAAGCACCTTAGTTATGTCAAACAGCACCATGCAACAGAATCAGGCCAGTGAATATGCTAGTGCCATTTTTGTTAGGAGCAGTATCTTTATCTATAACTCTGTCTTTAGTACAAACATAGGGTATGTCCTTTCGATGACTGACAGTGATGTAGTTGTGGCCAGTTCATCATTTTCCAACAATATACCCAATATAACTTCCCTTTTATCTGTCAATAGCACTTTAGAAGTAACACATTCAAGTTTCAATCACAACAAAGCTGTCTATGCTGGAGCCTCTACCTTTGAATTTAGTACAATTGTTTTAAGGATTTGTACATTTAATGACAATTCAAATACTGCTATTGCAGTCCTCAACAATACTAAAATATCAATCGTGAATTGTACATTCAATGGTAATACAAATTCAAAGGCAGGGTTCGGGGGAGGCGCTATAAGGTCAAGTGGATTTTCTAAACTCAATGTGTCAAACACAACATTTCTCAAGAACTCTGCAGGGTTGGGAGGGGCTGTTAATGCCGACATTTACTCCTTCGTAGTAATCTCAAGTTGCTTCTTTAGAGGAAATACGGCAATACTTGTTTGGAATCCTGCCAAACAAAGTAACACTTCAGAAAAGATAGGAGCAGGGGGAGCAATATTCGTGTTTGGATCTATCGTAAAAGTATTCCACTCGCTATTCCAGAACAATTCTGCTGATTCAGAAGGAGGTTCTGTGGATTCTCATCACTCATCATTATTGATATATGACTCTGTGTTTGAGAAAAACATTGCTGGAATGGAAGGCGGTGCCATCGGTGTGAATAACTCTTCCCTAACTATTGAGGAGAGCCGAGTTTTAAACAACATTGTTCGGAACAGAGTTTTGGAGAGGGAGGAGCATTGAATATTAATAGAGGTAGCAATGTGTCAATGCATAGCCTTCTCATATCAGAAAATAAAGCCCAATATGGTGGGGGTATTTGTGCCAGATATTTATCGCGAATTGCTATCTTTAATAGTTCATTTGTGGCCAACACAGAATCAGCAATCCATTCTGACAATGTTTCTTTGTATATGAATGGCTGTCAATCCTATGATAACTCAGCGTCTGAGAATGGAGCGGCAGTGTTAGTGGAAAATAGCACTGTAAATATTACAAACTCCGTATTTAGTCACAACAAAGCTACTGAGAATGGCGGAGCTTTCTATGTAAAGAAACCATCTGTTGGTATGTTCCATAATTGCTCATTCACTGATAATCAGGCATACAAAGGAGGCACATTGGCTGCTGTTAATTCTCATGTACATCTCATCAGCTGTACTTTCACAAAAAATAGTGCAACAAATGGAGGTGTTTTTGCAACAAATGGAAATTTATTTGTGGTACAGTGTATAATAAATAATAACACAGCTAAAGGATATGGTGGAGTTGGCTATTTTGAAGAAGGTAGCAAAATTAACTTTGATACTGAAATTTTTCCAAACAATTCAGCTGTTCTTTCTGGAGGAGTCTTCTGGATTAAACAAGGCATTATGAACATTTCAAATTCATCATTTTTAGATAATTGGGCTGGAATCAGTGGTGGAGTTATACATGCACAGCACTCTACTTTAATAAACATCAGTCACACAACATGTGATAGAAATAGAGTGATGGGTGGTATGGGTGGTGTTTTAGTTGGCAGAGGGAATACTACAGTTTTAGTTAGTGATGCAATAATACAATATAATTCTGCTCCTTCCTGTGGTGCCATATTGGTTGACACAGCTTCAACTCTTGATGTAAGTTTTAGTAAAATTTACAGAAACAATGCAAAGGTTGAGGCGGGGGGATTTTGTGTCTACCATAATAGCTTAATTATCATCGGAAGCTCATCATTCGAACAAAACATAGAGGAGGAGGGATCAATAGGTATCACAGGAAGTTTTGCCTATCTCGAAAACTGTACTTTGAAAGGAAATCAAGGAGACTTAGCAGGTGCAATAAGTATTTATCAGTGGCGGATCCAGGATTTCCCAGAGGGGGGGGCGCCAATTTTTTATGGTGTCAACTTATGAGCGTCACGTCACATCACTTCACAATCAATAAGCAAAAACTTCAGTGTAATTTTTATGTAATAGTTTTATTATAAATTAACACTTTCATTT
>JBCAUG010014668.1:0-10970 GCA_038406175.1 Haplosyllis leylae
CCTACCTAAAGCAAAGTTACAGGTAAATTAAAACACATAATCAGATAGGGCGCGACACAATTCTGATAAGAATTCTTATTTTTTAAAGCGTATAGTGCAGAATATATTTCCAATGAAATTAAAAGGTGGATATGAAGTGTCCATTTAAATTTTCTGTTATACTGAAATAAGTCTTTTTAACAAATGGTCAGGATAGTTTTAAGCTTCTTTAAATGTTAACCAGTTTTATCTATCAATAAATATTTTTATACTTTGCTACTTTTCGTTCGAGTCATGTCTTACAGTCGCAAAGGAAAATGCATCAAGAATGAAAGGTTTCACCTTCAAGCTCCTTTTATGAGTTGTTAAATTGTATGATATACATATTTTTATTATTCCTCGTCCACTATTTTAATCAATCCACCACTGTCACAAACACAACATAACACAAGAGTTAAAATCTGTACATAATTTATTATACACAATGTGCAATGACAACACTATTTACAAGACCCTTGGATAGTCTGGTTAAAACAAATATGACTGGGTTACCATAGAAATACCATGGCAATAAAAACAAAAATCACCTGCATTTCTGCATGGTAACAACAAAGAATCAGTAACATACAATATTCATTTGAATAAATTATCTGTGAAATTTTGTTGAATATGAGAAATAAAATTCTTTTTGAGAGTATTTTGTTCAACCGTCATTTGCGTGAATCTAAAAAGCAGTAAATATATGTTGACAATGTAAGGATTATAAGAATCAGTGCTGTAGAGGAGGTAAAACCAAGCTCTCCCAAATTAAAATGTTCTACTCAATAACTCCTTTGAGCTTCAGTGTATTAAGCCAATGCTAAATATATTAGAAAGTCCAACTATCTACTCAAACAATTATAAAATGGTCATAAGTTCCAGTTCCCACTATTAATTAAAAATAAAGCATTGTTCAACTTTTGTTGTTGTTTTTCTTCACTCGTGTGTACAATATCATTTCGGTTTAACATACAACAGCAAAATCAATTCCAAGACTCTATTTAGGTGTCACAAATGATTCAGTCCATGATCATCACAGAATTACCAACAATTAACGATGTTCATGATTAATTAACGTCATTTTCGGTTTTTAAAAATGTGAAACAAAAGACACAGTAACCACTTTTGGCTTAAATCAATTATTCAGTACATCTTCCAACATCTGTGATCTTACTCTTGAACTGGAAAAGTACATTTAAAGAAAAAAACTCCCATTCAAAACCTCTTCGTGTACCATACAATTTGGAACAGTTGTCCCATCTTTCCAAATTTATTACAAATTCAGCACCAAATACAATGCACACACATAAACTTTGAAATATTACAACTAATATCAAATCGATAGCCACCAGTATGAAAGACAAAAATACCATAAAACTGTTACACAATGATTTAAAGAATAAATCAATACACAAAGGTGACCAACAAATGTCTTTGTAATTTGAAACTTATGACAAAAAGTATCATTTAAGCACATTCCAGTTCATAGATAATACATTGCTACTAACAACTGGGGCAGTGCTAAAAACGGCAGGCTTTAAAAATTACTCTAAAATATATAGGCTAAATGTATAGTCCACAGTAAAACCTTTACAAATTTGACATCTTTTTACACCCCTCACGCATGACCTCATTTTCGATTTTGTACAAAAATAATATCAAAACGTTTATAGATATTTTTGGCTGAGGTCACACTGCAAGCAGTCAATTTTAAACAGTATGTCGAAAAAGAGATCATCTGTGTTGTTCCCATTTCAATAAATTAGGCAAGCTATAATACAAGTATTCATTGTTGCTTTAGATTTTAAATATTTCCATTTTTTACAAGCTTTAGCATAATTATATCTCACAATTTCTAACAGCCAGACAAACATAGCTGATCATTAAACACGTCCAAATTTGTCAATTTGAGGTAAAATACTTGAGTTTCGTGCATAACCACGACTATGTAAACAACAGCATTATAACCATGGTTACGCTACAAGTTGCATTGCTGCCTGTCATTTGTGTTTTAGCAAACAATACCCCTATGTATAGCATTACTACAAACTGCAATTACTCTAAACAATGTAAAAACGTCTAAATATTCTGAATTACTGTCGGTGGAATGTGAAACAGTTGTAAAATATGTGTGTTAAGACAAGATGACAAAAGTGATCTTCTGGAGAAATCAAAGGAATTAATATGTACGCACGACTACCTGATGAAGCAGACACGAAAAAATTGTAAAAGACATTGCTCAGAACCAATCAACTGCGAGAACAGGTGGAACCTAGCAACGTCATTACGCTTTAACGAGATCAGGCCCACGCATCCAATGACGCTGCTTGTCTCCTGGGTAACCATTGTTCAAGGGCGCGTGAAAATTTGGCAGAAATGGCGGAGATCCTCGGTGCATATCAAACGGTGGGGAGGCCCGGTGGTGGTAGCTGTACTTGGGGTACTTTGGACCTCCCATCACTGGTCCGTGGAATCCGTGCCAGTTGTTCGGATGCTGGGCTTGGTGGTAATGACGATGCTTCGCAGGTGAGAATGGAGAATACTTTCCCTCCGAGGAGACGCCAGCGTCTTCCTTTGGAGAGGCTGCATTGAGTCGCGATGAGGACACCTACAATACAAACAAAACTCAAAATAAAATGACGTCAAGAACAAAGTTCAAATGGTGTCTTGTGACGTTGTTAGATCTAAATGAAGTCATGGCAGTATTTTGTGCAAACAAATTCCAACCAATGACTGCAGGTTAAAGTAGGCCTGTCTGATTATAATAAAACTACCAAAGGCTCATGGTAAGGGCTAGGACAGGATGTTAAGGTCACCTCGAAGTAACCAAAAATGTAACTCTTCTCACAGCACGTTGGTAAACAAAAAGATCCGGGATGGTTTGTGACAGAAAGATTGCTTCGTACCTAGTTAACAGCTCACTGAAGGTCTGTTTACACGTACCGACACCGTCATTATCACCGTGTCCATCAAAAGTTTAACATTACGCCAATGGTGATGGTCACTTTGACCGGCAGAATTGAATCCAGACCCATTCTACCCACTACCATTAACACAATGGTTAAACTATGACGGGGACAGTGACGGTAACGGCGTCGGAACGTGTAAACAGACCTTAACTGTGCGGTTGATCTAAGCAGCTGGCAAAATGAATACGAACTGATAACTTACACGAGACATTGAGATATAGACACTAACCTGCTGAAAATAAGAGAAAGCTTGATTGCGTTTCTGATTATGCTGCTCCAACATTTGAGCAATATTCACCGTGTGAGCCTGGTTGTGTGACAGACCGTTTTTAAAGGACGCTACTGTGCAAAAAGATGAACCGTGGTGCTCTCCAATTCTGTCAAAATAATTGAGAAATTAGTCACGAGAAAAAAAAAACAGCAATACGTCTTTACTATTCCACAAAGCCCCCTCCAAGGGCTGAATCATACTAAGCGTCTGCTATTCTGAAGTAGTCAGCATATGGACCCTGATGTATCTCAGTGAAATAATTCACATCAGGGGACTTGTGAAATCAAAATACACGTAGTTTTTCAGCACAAGAAAGACTGGCAATTGTGGAAGCCTTTTGAAAGGCGTCCATTTATAATTGTCCTTTCTGGGACATCTGTTTACTTACTTACCTGCACGTAACTTCCATCGGATCAACCCATAATGTAAGTTCATTTGGCAATTGGAGTTCGTCAAACTTTAATCCCGACTCCTCTGCTGCTTTGAGTAGCAGTGGATCAGGCGAAACACGGTTCACACGAATACACCTGGCAAAAAGGTAAATTAATAAAGTAACCCTGCATAGAAACGGTTTCCAAGCTCTCGAATGACGTCAGATTACGACGTGACATTGTGACGCTGAATTTGTGTACAGAAACGGTCACTATTTCAGCAAGAGGATAACTTAATCTCTCGAATTTTTATTCGACAACTAATGATATGTTCCTCGTAAGTTGTTCTCTAAGGCTATGTTTACACGTAGCGTTTTTCAGCCCGTTAGTCTGACCATTTAAAAATGGGTTCAATGCATTCCTGTGGTGCTGCTGTTCACACATGACATTAAAAAGATCAAAAGTGTTGCTGACAAAAACGGTCTAAAAACGCTACATGTAAACAGTCCTTTACAGTTATCAATGCCAAAAATACTTGAGGCCGTGTTGTCAGCTGTTGTAAGTGACATGCCAATCAAGACACATTCGTAGTAATCAGTTATAATTTAAAAGTGAAAACGAAGATCCTGGTCCTACCAACCTGTAACCTTGTCCTTTGTGCGGTTTATCTTCATACCAGTGATTCTTGAAACGTTCCCTTAATAGTGTTGTCAAACGATCCGAAAATTTGTCCATATGTTCCTTGATTTTAGCACTGTCATTATCCTTCAAATAGAAATACGCAAGTATAGCTAATAGCTGCTTTTAAATATAAATGAAATCAAATCAACACTTCGCTATCATATTCCTACATTTCAACTGAATCACCATCGCGCTACAGTTCTTGCTAAACTACTTTGCAACCTGAAATACATTTAATCAAAAAAAGGTCTCCCACTCGACATACCTCTTTGATAACTCGCGTTAAAAAAACAACTGCTGCTGCTATTTCGTCTCTCATTGTGCACATGTAATATTTGGTTGAACATAAGATTGAGTTTCTGTTTACTTGTAAATAACTTTCTATTTTCCTGAAAGATAAAATAACTTACATGTAGAGTTAGTTCTTCCTCATATTCCAGTGACATTTGTATGATGTAATCACACAAGTTGGGGAAGGAAAAATAACACTGGTATGTTGCGACTTAACCTGTACATTTTAACCGAAACTTGTGATTTTGACCTTAAAATGAGCTGTCCAAGAATTGGTGCCACAGTCCACGTGTCACTTAGTCCAAGAACTGGGAAACCAACTAGATCTACTTGGGTCAACCAACATTTTGGAAATATGGCAAAGTATTGTAACTCGATGATTCATATTAACTGTTCAAAATAATACAGAGCGTGCGGCAAGATAATGTAACTCGCGTCCGAGTACTGGTACCACCACCTTATTAACCATAACAGACAGGAATTGTCCAGAAGTTTGGAGTGATGTTCGGTCATCAGGAACTAAATTTGCATCACAATAGCATTCCATGAAGAAAACAAAATTAGTTGAATCATTAATAAGTCCAGACGAAATTATTTTTCGTAGTTTTACACCTTCTCTTATTAATAGAATGTTGGATGAAAAAGGCCCATATATACACGATAGGCTCTACGACGTTGTCTAGATGTAGATCTAGATTGATTACAAATGACAAGTGCATCTATGTCAT
This sequence comes from Haplosyllis leylae, assembly GCA_038406175.1. Lineage (NCBI taxonomy): Eukaryota > Metazoa > Annelida > Polychaeta > Phyllodocida > Syllidae > Haplosyllis > Haplosyllis leylae. The sequence goes on from JBCAUG010014668.1 coordinate 5,330, forward strand.
CAGTTGGACTAACACACAAAACTCACTCGAATTTTCGAAATAATGATAATTCATATGCGTTCTCTCAACTACAATTCTTTGCCAAAAGATTTAACTATTTTTTAACCTAAACTGCACCATTTGTAAGAAAAACCATGCGATGTGACATGTCGCAATATCGATCAGTTGTCTTTGTTTGGCTGAAAAATTCCCTGTAAAATTGGCGCGCAATTTTCCCACTTATACCACACTTAGCTCTATTATTCATCGTTACACAAATGCTCCAACTACTAATCTATCTTTTTACTATGTTTAAAATGACCAACAATGACTACAAACCTTCTATCTTTGCGAAAATCAGTATTTAGTTCCTGCTCCTGGCTCGCGTTTTTTTTTCCGTCAGAATTTCCGGTCTTGACGTCACGGCAACAGCCAATCACAGACCATTTAACAAAATTGTCGAATTAGGAAGTTTCTTACATTCTCATTAGCTGCAATTGGCTATTCCTTTTCGGCGCGAATTCAATTGATGCTGTAGTGCGTCCCCTCCAAATTTCTTCATTGCGGAGGGGGCGCAAGGGAGGCGCACCCCCTCGGATAAATTTTTTTCATTTTCAGGGGGTTTACGAGAAACAAAATGGTGAAATAGTAGACAGGCACCTCCTAGGAAATCCTGGATCCGCCACTGGATTGGACAAAATAGCTTGGTATTCCTGTCCTGACCTGTCTAACAGCGCGATTCACAAAGCCGTGAAGCCGCGAACCAGTACGGTATGCAGGGGTGCGTACCAGCCAAGGGCCATTCACTCCTATGGGGGATTTCAGGAATAGTACCAGGCAAACCGTGAATCCCTTGGCTCTGTGAATCGCGCTGTAAAAATTGGCACCCCTCATTCCTCTGAAAATGGGCCATAGTTACCCGATGGCAGCTTAGATTCCATGCTTCTTATCCACTGTGATCCAACGTCCCCAGTCCAAAATTGTCTTCGTTTAGGTAAACTGGCTAAATATATTAGGTTGGTGCCCCACCTTTGGGGTTGGCGGCCCCCGTATGGCGCTTCCTGGATCCGCCACTGCATTCACACCAGAAATCAGCAACACATTCATTCAACAAAGTTGCATGAGACAAAACCTAAGCAAGCGTGTTAGCATGTTTATTATTTTAACTCTTTTAATTGACAATCTTCACGAATATTTTTACGCCAGCGTTGTTTTCGACCTTCCCAGTTTCATCCGCAGCCAGTTGTTTGGTGCTGAACATCTAACAGTGAACTCCCTGGAATAAGGTCCTTGTGATTTAGCTCCTCCCTGAAATAAAAAACACTCATCCAGAATGTACAACACAAAGTAGTGGCGGATCCATGATTTCCTAGGCGCGGCAACCCCAAGGAGGGCGCCAACCTACTATTTTACCTTTTTTTCGAAAACTGCATGAAATGAAGAAATTTTAGCCGGAGGGGGGAGGCACGCGTCCCTTGCGCGCCCCTTCCCCTGATCCGCCAATGCAAAGACGCAAATACGAGAGCAATGGCAATTCCACAAGGGTAATTACTGTACAATTTACCTTCACGTTAGTATCGCCAATTTCCGGACAAGTTATTAAATTGTTACTTAATTTCACTGACTGTTCATCAATTTTATTTGCTGGTTACCTTTTTGTCATACAAGTCCTCCCTGTAGGAGGACAATGCCCATTGAACGCTGGGTGCTCTACTCGTTGGTGAGGGTGCCGGGTCAATAAATTTGTCAAGGTCCACATAATTGCTGTTAATTAAAAAGGAAAAAGAAAATTTAAATAAAACGCAATATATCTTGGTTTAATTTGTGATGATTTAGTTCAATTTTTTTCTTGTTCTCCGCCAATTTGTTTTGTTGATGAGAAATTTCTCAACAAAGAAACCCGAAAGAAACAGCTGTGACCGTCTCTTAGCACAACGTGCTTGATTTTATTACTTATTCCATGCCAAGGAGGTGAATCCGGTGTAGGGTTCACCAAGATGAGTCCTGAGCTATAAACTCACTGATTATGGGCAGGTGAGTTCAGCTTCTGGACTCACTGAGGCGAATCTTCCACTGGATTCATTGACTGGTAAAGAATAAGGATTTTATTCTGTGATATGAGGTGAATTCCAAAAAAGGAATAAATCTCAGATTCACCTCCTCCAATCTGATTGGCTGTTTGGGGGAGGTGAGTTTGAGATGAGAGGTGAATCCGAGATTTATTCACCCGCCAAAACAGCCAATGACATTGCAGAATCGCAGTGATCACAGAATGAAACGTTTTGATTTAAACTACAACCCATACAGGTCAGGCACGGTTAATTCGAACTGATTCGTCGGCAAGGTTTTGCTGCGAAATAGGTGGAATTCGAATTAACAGTGCATTTTAGCATTAACTGATAAGACAGTTTGTGGTAAAAAAAATTTGAATTAAGTGGAACTTCGTATTAACCGTGTTCGAATTAACAGTGTACAACCTGTAATCTTAAACATGTTGGTTCTTTCATAAATCAAGAGAGATAAGACATTTCAACAACTCAAATTGTAGATTAAATCTACAGTTCAGCAGGTGCAGACCCAGAGGATGAGCCCCTCTCATTCCACGTTTTTGGGCTCCACAAGTGGCAGCCCTATTTGATTTCTTGCAAAACAACTTCGCCTTTCTTTGTTCGGCACATTTTTCTTCGATATTTAGCTCAAATATTTTTCATTATTAAAATAAAAACTTTTCTAATGAGGCTTCACTTGACATACATTTCATCTTGCAAATGAGATCTTGCAGTAAAAATGAAATTTGAATGGTAGATCTACCTTCGACTGTACAGCACATCGTTGAAATCCCTGGCATACAATCTGGGTACTTGAGAGGAAGGGATGATCGCGGCTTGTGTGAATCTTGGGTACACCAGGCTTAATTGTCTCATTTCTTGTGAAATCTTTTGAGGCGACTTGTTGCTTCTCGATGACAAAGTTTGAATGTCTAGCGGTCTGAAATATCACGATGTATTTTTGATGACGAAAATTCAACATTATATAAGATAAAATATGGATCATTAGTGGCTCCCAGAGCTACCAATATCATAAGTTTATTGGTGGGTTTAAATTGCCATTGCCTGAACTTTCCAGGAGTCGGTGTGATGCAGTGGCGGATCCAGGAATTCGAGGGGGGACCAACCTCAAAGGAGGCGTCAACCAATCACATGGGCAAATTGTACACCAAAACTGTATGAAAATAAAAGAAATTGGACATGAGGGGGTTGATGCTCAACCCCCCCCCCCTTCCCGGGGATATTAGGGGAATCATTCATTGAATTCAGCACACATAAACAGTAAAGAGATCAGACTGGAACTCATGAAGACTTGGTATTGCTCTTCGTGCATGCTGCCAGAAATTTAGGCAATACGGACTTTTTCAGGTGTAGAATATTTGAACTTTGGATGCACAAAGTAAGCCAATCAGAATTTCAGTTTTCGTGCGTAATTACACGAGTTACCAAAGTGAAATTCTTTAGTCCAAGTAATATACACCTTCCTCTTCCTTTCAGCAGCCCCCCCCCCCCCCCGTCCTAAACTTTCTGATCATGTTAGACCAGACCTAGCCAGTGCGGGGGAAGGAGAGAGGGTGGGTTGTCCTTCCTGCCTGTCCTTCCACTAATCCTTCTTCCATGGTCCATCCGTGGGGGGGGGGGGGGGATTGAGGGGAGAAAATAAAAAAAGTCATCACGAACCTTGTTTTGTATACCTCGTAACCATGTCTGGACCAGATTCTGAATCCTGTATCATCGTTTTGCTCTGCTTCACGTCCAGAGCTGGTGACGCGAGGAAGCCGGAAAGGTGTTCGACTAGGATCCAAGGGGTCCGAGGCTTGTGGGGCCAACTGCTCTCCTATTATTGGCAGACCCACTGTTCTGTTTCTACAAAGTATTAAACAGGATATCATGAATGCCGCGGATCCAGGATTTTCCGCAGGTGAATACATCCAAACAATGTGAGATGGTTCCATCCCAAGGCAATTACTGTGTAAGTCACCTTGAAAATTGAGAATAAAATATTGCTCATGCAACTTTTGAAATGAGTTCTTACCTTGGTTTCATTAGTTATAGTTATATTACACGTTAATTTATTTGTTGGTTTTCACTGAATGGTTTTGCATTTTTCATTCCACTGTTAAGTCATGATCCTTTGTTGCCGAAATTGTTTTGGTTGCAGTATTGAAATGCCTTTCAAGGCTACATGTGTTTCTAGTACGTAATTATTAATTTCATGTTTCACACAAATATGTAATAACTTTGACAACAGTCCTTATGATAACATTAACGGTGTTTTTTCCAAGTTCTTTTGAGGCACTAGAAGTTTCAAAAGATCTCAAAGTGTCTTTGTTATGATCAGTTGTTTGCAAAACCTCCTTTTTGGAACACTGATCACCTGAATCTTAATATAATAGCCTTATATGGCCCAGCTAGAGATCCTTTACTAAATTCGTTTCAAATCAGAATTCTGATTGCTTCTTTTGTGTCTGTTTGGCACTTTTCCCAGATTCAATGAGGTTGGATCCGAAAAGTCATTCAGTCGTAAGAAGCCATAAAGCCCTGTTCACACGTAACGACACCGAAATAATTTCAAATTCGGCCTGTTATAGTCTTAACATTGTGGCAATTGTTGACGGGCAGAATGGGTCTGGAACCCATTCTGCCTGTCAAAGTCACCGTCACCATTGACACAATGTTAAAAATATAACGGACCGAATTTGAAATTATTTCGGTGTCGGTACGTGTGAACAAAGGCTAACACAGAGAGTTACACAGAGGGTTCGTCTAACTTCAGAAAAACAACACCATTTGCCTATCTTAACCAAAGTAGCAAATATTTGAATTTTATTCGTAGCAATCATTGTTTGGCTCACTTTAAAATTTCCGCTTTGCGAAAAAAAGTTCACATGATACGTTTTCAGTGGGAAAATTTCCCGTTAGTATATTAGCTTACAATATAAAATTGCTTCAAGAAAAACAAAATGTATAAAAACTGGAAAACTATACAAATCCTTAACATTTTTCAACAAAATAAACAGATGACCATAGGACTCTATGTTACAACATAGATTAAAGGAATTCGAATGGTTTGCTTGATTTTCATGAACGATCTACTTCCATGCAAGTTGCTGCAAATACTGATTTTATGCAAATTTCAAAACCAATTAAGTATGGACAACATAATTCTGAAAGTTCCACGAAATCAGTCATCATGAAGACATTTGGAATTAGTCCATTGTTGTTTTACCAACGTGTAACAAAATTAAATTCAAATTGGTTGATTTCTTAATTTTGGAAAGAAAACCGAAGCTCAGTACTGAAGGCAACAAATCATTAGTCAAGAGCAACTTGGTTTTTTTGTAGTACATTGTAAAATTCTGACTTTGTTTCGGAAAATTACCATATCTGTTTACTTATTAGAACTATGTTTCTGTTGCGAACAGAAACATGTCGAGACATGATTGTTTTTCACTATTAAATAAATCCAAATCAAGTACAGTATTATCAAATATTAACGTTGACGGATGAATCACTAAAATGAAACATGTATCGGAGGGGGACATGATCTTCCCGTCTGAGGTCGATGAATAATTATCAATATTCATTAGAATAATCATTAATATTTATTACGA
>JBCAUG010014679.1:0-25196 GCA_038406175.1 Haplosyllis leylae
GGGGGGGTACTCAGTCTGGGGGGGTATTCGGTCCTGGGGGGGTACTTGGTCCCCGGGAGGGGGGTACTCGGTCTGGGGGGGTACTCGGTCCCGGGGGGTACTTGGTCCCAGGGGGGTACTCAGGCTGAGACCCCCTCGGAAAAAAATTTTCAAATTTTTTTTCAAATTTTTTTTCAAATTTTTTTTTCAAACTTTTTTTTTCAAATTTTTTTTTTCAAATTTTTTTTTTTCAAATTTTTTTTTTTCAAATTTTTTTGGGTTCAAAACTTTTTTTGGGGGACTTAAATCCCTGGGGATAGGTCGACTACGCAGCGGGCGGTATGCCTCTTGCGTTCACGCAGGAGGACTTTCTTGTTTAGTTTCGAATTTTACAATGCACTTGGGAATAATTATGGTTTGTTGCGCTACACTAATTGATAGCTTTACTCCCAAGCAGAAGCTGGTTTTCAGAAAAAAATTAAAACATGTACTAATATTAGTTAAGTGTTTCACATGCAAGCATTAGTAACATTCAAGGAAAGTCTTGTAAACTGCGGCAAGCAAAATCATCATGTCTCGTAGGACAAAAAGCTACTTCAGAAACAAATGGGCTCCATTTCGGGTGTACATAAATTTTCACACATACATGTTTCACAATTGATTTCAGTTGATTGTGTAGTTTGACAGTGATGACCAATGGGACTAATACAGGAATTACGACACAACAATCTACTGGGTTGGCACGTGGATACTGTGACAATCTGTCACGCACGACAAGAATTCACTCTCAAGTTGTTTACATCGCAGTGCAAGTTTTCTGGACACCAAATTGAATCAACGGTGTTTTGGTATACATATCTATTTCACATCTAGACATTTTCACTTCAATTGAAAATGTTGCTGAGACAGATATTTCACGAGACAACACCGCAGTACGTATGCAGGATGCACTTCTTTACCAGTTTATCTCGGAAAGCTGGGACCCAGCCGTAGCTTTCGTCATTTAAAGCTGCCTTAGGTCGAGACAAAACCGATACGTATGTCTGATTTGGTGTAGGGAGTGAGGTGAGGGATAAAAAGGGAAAATGTTGGTAATATTATTATTAGCAAATCTAATCGTTAGGAGGATTAAAGTGGTCAGATACATTTAGCATTCTACAGTACAAGTTCCCATATGATGCATCTGCAAAGATTCCAATTTCTGTTTAGTAAGAGTTATCACACCACAACAACCCCAAGATATTACCCAGTTTCATAATACTGTTAACAAGCAAGGTTTTCCAACGTTCATTATCAACGTCACACCTTATGATTAATAGAACGTTCAGTTAAAATAAAAACACTCGTTATCACATCACGGCCCCAGAAATCCCATGCAAAGTAAGTTAAAAATACATTCCACTTTTCTCAAATTGTCCTTCTCGTTAGTTTTACGTGAACAAAACTTTCATGCAGTTTTCGGGAAATCATTCTGACTTTCGTCTTAAAAAGGAAATCTTCCATCTCAAAAACATGAGCACAAGAATTCCATTTCACAAAGTGAATTCTTCCAAACACAAGAATGTAATTTCTTTTTTTCTGCATTTTACCCATGTATCTTGATAATCGTGTGTGACTAATGTATCGCTAGCCTGTGCCGCAACTATTCCTTCGCTTAAAGCATTGTAGTAGTCCTAATAAATGACCAATTAAGTTAAAGTTGTCCGTCTACAGCTATTTTAGTTTAATTAACAGAAACCTGAAACTTAACAATGACCTTAATTTGTCTACAGAATAACAGAGCAACATCCTAAACTGGGTAATTTTTTAAAAACTGCCTCGCCGTCTTACAATCTTAGGATGTTACTCGTCATTTTCTGGTATTTGTGATGAAGCAACATATATTATTTCCCATTACCATCGCCACACATTAGTGGTAAGTCTTACAGTAGAATCTACATATATCATACTAAGCTAACAGCTGTACAGTATGTACAGGTAAAAGACTCCGAAAAACCTTGAGCGACAGTAGACACCACTAGTTTCGTAAACTTTTCGGGCAGCTAAGATGCTGAAAGTTAAAGAAGAAGCATACAATAGTTAAAATGTGTCGCCATAGCCTCCTTCAGTTGTTAGCAGCTACGATATACATAAGAAAGTTTATTTGCTACAAAAGTACATATAATTTCTGAATCTTCAAAGATTTTACTTCGCTGAAATTAATGTGACCACACGTCCACGAATAAGATCAAAATTTTCAAAAAGGCAGCGTGTCTAGTTCTTCGGTGATTTTGCAGCAAATTAGAAAGCGTGGGAATCCTATACAGGTGTTACCGTTTCATCAAAATTCACAGACAAGAAGATTGTTTCAGTGTCTGCATTGGATAGGGTCATTGGTCTACCCAACATGGATAAATATGGCTGTACAAACCACCATAAATGAACAAAAATAAAAACAAAACAAAAACAAATTTTAAACAAAAATACAGAAAACTTCTTACGTAAATCAACACAAAAAGACGATAACAGTTTAGAAGTTTATAGCCTAAAACAAAACGTTATATATTAATGACATAACACCACTTAAAAGACAGCATGGCCAAATAAGGGGTGAGCTCGTTTCTTCGATGTAGTTAAATGTTAAATAAATATTGCCTTGCCAAGTTAAAATTTGAGTGCAGTGTTTCCTTTCATCAGTATTATTCTTATTAAAATACATTCGTGGCTTGGATAAATTGTGTCTTGGGTTATTTTCCCAGCCCTCGTCAAGTTTCCGTTATCGAAGCGTTTAACTTCTCTGCCAGTCAGACAGCACTGTAAAGGGGTAACAGTACTTTGGGTCTACTTGCAGTCAAAAAAAATGTATTATTGTTGTGCACGTTTTATCAAGTTATTTGCATGATGCCCTTGCCCTGTTCAATTGAGTTAATTGATTAAGTTGTAGTCAAGATATCAGAGAGGGAAACCTGTGCATCGTTATAAACAGCATTCCAACTGGAGAAATATTGACCAGTGAGACCCAGCATAATCTTCTCGAAATATATCTGTGCAAATGTACACATAACTTTTAATTAAGTTTGTTTTGTAAATGGGCGATTAAAAGTTGCCACACTTAAAAAATTTAGACAGTCAACAAGCGTGAAACCTGAAAGCGACCAACAACTTGATACAAAAAGGAGCTGAATTCTTATGCAAAGTTCTACTAAGATGATTGCTTGGCAGCAAGGAACTGACACCCCCCCCCCCCCCACCGCTACAACAAAACACTGGTCTTTCAGTAATGATGGAACTTTAGTACAAGGAAAGTACAAGAACACAGGTAGCACAGATAAAGTGGACTGTATTTGAGCATATGCACAAACGAACACACAAACAATAAGCTTTGGGAACTTAAGACATAAAATGAGTTGTGAGGAAATACACGACTGATGGGCCCACAACCAATTCGGGCACAGGAAGCACTGATGTACCGAGATACAAAAAGTATTCAGGATTCTACCTATGCGAGTAATGTGTGAAGTGAGCGTCAATATATTTGTATTTGGTGACTACTTTACAAAACAAATGTCAGTTCATTATGTACGCAAAACGTCTGTTTTATCCCAACAAAAAAATTAAGAACACAAAGTGAGCACGGAGGAGTTCAGAAGCCTTTCCAACAAAAAACAAAGACGTTGTCAGTACAAAACAAAATTGACAGCTTGATTCATCTGGACCATTTCCAAAGCAACTGGTTTTGACGGAATTCCTGCAAATGAATCTAAGACATCTATTCCTTTCGCCCTGTGGACACATATATCTTTATTACCAAAGCGTCAAGATAAGTGGCACTCCACATAAAGTGATCTTCTATTCGGCTTATTGCTAGCGGACGTCCTAGTATGAGCATATGATCCTGAAATGTGCGGGATTCCATGAAAAAGGTATCGTTTTTCTATTCATTTTCTTTTCTGTCCAACCAGCTAAAATCTTTGACTGGTCATTGTGCAAAATCTCTGTCTGGTCGAAACCAATTTTGAAAATTTAAAAAAATTGATTGGTTATAGTCCAAAAATACAGTAAAAAGACTTAGAAGTGTTCAATTGTAATGACGTGTCATGTTTGCAACATATGTGATTGAAACTTGGTGTTGATACTTTGTTCGATGATAAATCTGGAAATCCAAATAATATCATCAACAATAAATAAAAAATCTGATTTTTCTTTTTTTTTCATTTTCAGTGCACGTAGGTACAGCTGAATTTACCGTTGGTGATAAAAACATAGAAGAAAATCACAACTTGATAGCCCTTTGAAATGTTGCAAATTAAGATCTAAAAGCACTCCCCAATTCCAAAGATTTGGGGAACCATAAAACATAGCTATCAGTAATCACTAAGCCAAAGCATGACCGATGAAGTTACATTTTTAAGTGACGCTGTACCTCCCGGTCGAAATAAGCAGCTCCCCACAAAAACCTGGAGCTAAGGCCATTATAGAATTCTCCTAACACTGGTAAATATTCCTGCAAGATTAAACTAAACAGTAGTATTTGAATTAATAAAACAGAGGTTGATATTGATAACGGAAGATGAGTTTTTCTTCCTGGACCGCCGGATATGCAAATTCTCACTGCAAAAGAAATGACAAATAAACAAAGGAAAACGTTATAATGTACCTACAAAAATCTTAACCTGTACCTTGCACTTGATGGGCATAAAACCGAAACTGACCATAACCGATTATCCACTTATTTTCCTTTCCTTTCCAATGTGTCTGTAATTCCAACTGTTTCCTATTGCCAATAAATGTTCGCCATGCCAAATGTTGAAGCAATGCCTACTGATCAAATAAAATTTTCTATCGGGACTTCATTTTGGTACTGGAAGTGGAAGCTAGTTGGAACAGAAAACACATTCCGAGGTAATATAAGGTCTCTGGTATTTTGCCACCCCCGAAAAAAATGTTTCATTTGCTGAAAAACGAAATTGGTTTCTTGAGGCAAAATCAGACACAAAAAAAGCTTTTACCAAGGAGTCGAAGTAAATCGCGCCCATTACAAACATGTGAAAAGAAGCTAGCGACATTGGTGTTCCCACAATATTTGCATGTTCCTAGAAAAAAGACAAATGATCAACTCGTTTGAATGCACCTACGAAAAAACATATCAGCGCCTGAGTCTACATTTCTCCATGATGTTACTATGTGTATTGTACTGTGTAATTTGGGAATAGGGTGGTACATCAAAAACTGGTAAGTCAGCTAAGCACTATCAGAAATATATTCGTTACAGCAGAGACACGTGGAGAGTTGGACAACAGTTCATCTGCAGGCCTACCTAATACGACAATTTACATTTACCGGTGCTGTATTTTTCTAAGTCTCCCATTTCTATGGTTGGTCCCAATTGTACGGATGGGTTGCAGGGTGGGAGTGGGAGGGTGAGCGCTGAATGCGGCCATTTGCCTAGTTCGTTTTTAGTCACTCGTTACCAAAAAACATCAATGAAAATACATTGAAAGCATGAATTTTTCTTTTGTAAATTTGGCATGTTTTGCTCGAAGAAAGCGATGGATCGCACCGCATGCATTTCGGGAATATATTGATATCACTGATAAAAATATGAAATTGGTGAAATGTGCCGGGTGCTTTCTAGGTGCTCGTATTATCCAATAGGATGTACAAAGAAACGTGTGTTCCGAATCTAGAAACAAATAAGGTTATTAAAAGGGTGGGGAACACCTAAGCCCACCTCGGCGAAACTCGTATAGATATTGCTCCACTGTTTTAACTTAATAGCTGCCAGACCCAGTGGTCTCGATACAATTGAAACATGTTCCTGAAAGTTCACAGGTATTATCAGTACTTTAAAATGACAGTATTTACATTTTGATACATCTGCTTCGAAGCTGGATGATTAAATGAATCTTTTTAAAATTAAATTGCAAACAATCATTGTTGCCTTTTGTCATCTTTATGATTATAAGTTTTACACACTGAGAAAGTATTCATGACATATCATTCACATTTTTCATTTCACTTTCATATCACGAAATTTACCTCTTTACAGAAAATGAAATTGTTAGTCCATTTGTATAGTTTGCCATTTAACAATGAAATAATCAATGAATAAAATGTTTAAATCAGAATACAAAACCTTTAGAAAAACAGTTGGCTCACCTGGACAGTTGATCGTATTGCTCCCATTGCTGGTATTCTTGCAAAATAGCCTGAAAATTAGAAAATATAAAGCCATCATCAAATAAATCGTGGTGCTTTTGACCATCTTGACCTATTTTTCCCATCTTTTACTCGCATTTATTTTTCGATTGACATTAAAAGATATTACACAGTTAATAAAAAATGCAATTGTAGATTAACTTGTACCAGTACCTTAAAATTCTGAATGTATTTCTACAGAAGTGAAAGTACTAACATAAAATGAGCTTGTAGTCTACTTGCTATTGAATGAATTTTAATATTATTGAACTTAGTACAAAGCTTAGAACTACCAAGACATCTGAGCTTAACATGCACTTATATTTCCTGATTAACTTAGTAAATGTTAAAATGCCACATTTTGAGTTCCCAATACAAACCTCGATTAGCACATGCAATCCATCTAACTGCCGTAACCGGATTGGCTGTTGGACTAATGGCGTATGTGAATATGCGAACCTGTGAGGGACGTAGAGTTAGATGTAGTGAAGTGTTAGCATAAGGACGACTGCACCAGAAGCACATCGACAGGTATTAGATTCAAAGGACCCTGAACTGGACGGGGGATACACGTATTGAAGGATTCGGCGGTTCACACACACATAAATGACGAGGGTAAAACCACAGGTTCAGCAAAACGAATAGAATCGTTGATCACTGACGCACATTTCACAAAAATATTCAGCAAAAGATCCCAAAATTTCAAAGTAAGGGTCAGACACATTCTTATCCATTAACATGTCTGACCAGGGGGAATGATTGAAGAAAATTTCAATTTTGTGACCATGCATCGACAGACGTTTACAAGCACAACAAACTACATACTGCGGACTCGGGCGACGAAAAAACAGTACAATATACACTGAATTTTATGCAAGCTTCCACCGTAGTCACATGCTGTAATAAAACCTTTGTTAAAGGACACGCATACCAACTATAACTGCTTAACAAAGTGATCAAATGCAATTAGGAGAATGATCTGGTCATTACCCACATTTTTGTAAAAAGGGAAAAAAATTAATGTTCTAATAACTAAAATTATCTTGAAACATCATTTCGTCGAAAATCAGACAGATGTAGTATAATGACCAGAATGCAATGTGAAGGAAGCACTTCAAAGTATTCAGGCTAGTAGGGTTAAGACAATAATAAAGCAAAACATGTTGCCCAAGCATTTGGACAAACCTCGGTTAGAACAAGCTATCCATCTGGCGGCTGCTACGGGACTAGCTGTCGGACCGACTGCGTACGAGAATATACGTATCTGTCGGAAAACACAAAATACTCCTACTGTTAAAAACCGACAATACACAAGTGAAACAATTACTACTGGGGAATACATGTATATATGTAGGTACAATTTGGTCGGAAAAAAAGTTTACCCACATAAAAATACATTTCGGTAACTTGCATGCCAATACAATTCTATTTGTGAAAGAATTAATTTTTTTCCTCTGAACATAATGCCAAATTACTTTTTGAAAAAGTAAACACTGATGTGGAATTTTATAATGTCCGTGGTGCATGAAAATGTCATGCAAGATATCCTTGGCATATACAAACTGTAAGGAAAACATATGGACAACTAACAGTTCGAAACTATTGATCGTTCCAGATCCGACATGCGTTTCTTCTTTCATTTGGGCTCAAGAAAGGTTTTATTGATTTGTTGCACAGAACTGTTAAAAAGTTAAAATGAAGGTTAGACAGGTGTCCACTTTCATCATTAACAATGCCAAATGCATTGTTTAAATACATGAGCCTTTGCTGAGAGTTTGCGGACATTTGAAGATAATTTTTTTCCGTTTTCTCTTTCATTCTGGAGTTTTCATTTTCGCATTGACTTAACATAATCGAGTGTTTCATGGCTTTCCTTCATTACCAATGATACTGCAGTGTGAGGATGGTTCGATACGTACAGGTTTGTCAGGCCAGTTGTATTTCTGGAAAACCTCTTCTGGCATTTCAGCTCCTCCGTCCGTAAGAAACATAATGATTCTGTTACACATTGCTCCCTGACCATTCGCCGCGCTCTCATTAAACTATAGAGGAAAATTAAAAACAACTTGCGCTAAAAGATAGCATACATATGGTATTTCAGGTACCGTTGTCCACGGAGTTAAGGGATGGGCTAATTTATCTCTTGACTTCATCTTGTCCATTTTTAGAGACTGTTTCACGAAATTGCTTGGCAACTTGTGGAGTTACTGGAAAATATAACTGACTGAATTTGTTCAGAATATCTGTCGCACAATTTACGCTTTAATTCTCTCGTTCTCCTCCAAACAGCAACAACAAGGTTTACAATTTGGTAAATATTCAAACCTCTTTGAATTTCTCGAAGGCAAACTCCAAGCCCTTAGAGTAACTGGCCATTCCTTTCGCTTCTATTTGATCTATGTAATCAAACAGGACCTGAAGCAACAAATAAACAGTGTCTCAACTTCTTTCTTTGAAGCGACGAAGAACATTTTCTAGCAAATCAGAGAGAAACTAACTATATTTTGTCTTTCAAATGAGACATAATTTCAAGAACATATACTGTAAAAATTCACCTCAGCATAGTGCTATCAAATCGACATCCTGTATATGAAAAATCTGACTCTTACCCTCTTATGTCTGTAATTAGCTTGGACAAACTTCTCAAAGCAGCCCACCCACTGAGCCTTCTCTGAAAACTGTAGATACCTAAATACATTATCTAAAGTGCACAGGCAGAAATGCAGTACGCAACAATACAAGGACAGGAAGGTCAGTGGTCCCTCAACATAGTCTTTGATACGGGACTGCGACGGTTGCAGACAAAATTTTAAAAGTCTTGTGCGTAACAACTGTAGGAATAAGAGGTGTCATTATACATTGCAGGTAGTATTGACAGGTACATGTAACCTACCGTTGCCACATTGACGAAGTCATTTTCACCTAAAGTCTCCAGGAGAGACTTCGCCGCCTGTCTCATTAGTGCCAGCGCTTGACCGTATGTACTTCCGCTCCTGCAAAATTCAACGACTAATTGATAGTACGTTGCTGTACTGGAGTCAAATTAAACTCCGAGAAAGTGGATTGGTATTTTGATGTGCTTACGTATCAATCAGTATGAGCATATCTTTCGGAGAACTAGCGCCCTGCGTGTACCATGGACGTCTGCGTACATCATACAGGTCCACCTGATTGTTCGCCTTCCACTTGTTCGCTGAAAACAAGATAGCGTGACGTTAGCTAATTTTCGTTCCACGAGTTTACGTTTTCTTTTGCAGTCTCACTTTATAAGTACGAGAAACTATTGTCAAGCCACAAAAACAATACTGGGAATTGGCCAAAATGTTCATATTCTCTGGAACCACCCCCTTCAAAATATGCTTTAAGTAAACTAGGTGATATTAAGTTTTCCAAAAAACCCAGCTGATGTCTCTAGAAAATTTACCTGGATAATTTCGGAAAATTCCAGTTTTGCTTCCAAAAAATTGCCAAAGGAGAGTTGGGTCGTCTCTATGGTTTTCACTCCAAATCGTATCCAGACCACTGGTCCAATTCAATGCATTCAGGATATCTATGTCTGCAATACACGTTTGTTGAAATAAAAACAACTTGAAACAGTAGAAAATAGTGCGTTTCATCAAAACATGTTTTGTCACATTCCTCGCAAATAAAGCAAAAGCTTGAAAACAGGATAATTCTTCATGAGGCAGGGATATCAATAGATATGGTTGGTAAGTTCATGAGGATTTTTTCAGGACAGAACACTTCATTCGGAGAAATGCGACATTTTCATTGGTTTTATGGGAACTGTTAGATCGCGATATCTTTCGTGTAAACTAAAGCAAAGAACAAATCAGTTTCTTCAAGAGTATTTCGAAAAACAATAAGAAAGTTAGAAAACTTGAAATTAGTCAACAACTTAGCTGCGACACTGATATGTTCTATGTTTGGTGCTGGTCCTCGTGACGTAAAACGAGTAACATCTATATAAGTTGTTCAACAAAACGGATATTTTCTACTTGTGTACAACGAAAGTGCGCTTTATGTAATATGCAGTCATCAGCATTCTTTCAATCTAAACAATATTATGTTCACAATACCTCTGGTTGGTCTTGTTCTGTCAACTGTTTGCTACTGATTTAATTTTGAAGTTTGTTAAGTTGAAAGCAACGGTTATTCTTTTAATGGCTACAGTGTGGTGATTAGTCTGATAACTTACACGGACAATGTGGTTGTCTTAATCAAACATTTGAATTGTGCCTGAAGCTGGCCTGACAACTTGAAACGTTTTTTGGCTTTCCCTTGGTAGCGAAACAGTTTTGTGCATAGTTTGGATCCCAACATTTACGTACACTGGGTGCAACAATACATCAAAATATGGATTAAAATCTACCATATTTTCATGTGTAATTGTCGCACCCAGTTAGCCATTTGCAAAGCTGTGTTTTCATCTCACTGAACGATACGATTCAATATTGATCTTCATTATATGGAGAATTTGCGACTTTTACACCTAAAATATGGTATATTTTATTTTGTACATTGACTTTACTACTTTCAACTAAAGCCGTAAGCATTTTGTTTTCTAAAAGACCATGACAATAACCAAGCCTATAAAAATATATGATCATACCCTACTTAATAGTAATATCAATAAATAAATAAATGCTTTGACTAAATATTAACTTCTACAGGTACTTTTAATTATATTGCAGATGTTTAACACCAATTTCAATGCAAACCATCTCGTGGGTGTGTCTACTTTTAACATTTTTACATCAAATTACCACATTTTAATAATTATTTTATGCCGGTTACTCTTTTACCTCTTGTCGGGTCTATACGATTGGGGTGGGTATGCAGAGTGCCTAAATATATACACAGTATCTTCAATGACAAAAATGTTAAGAACACAGTAACTGTTGATCGAAATCCTTCGGGGTGTGCAGAAAGCCCATGCCTACGTAAATGCGCACTGTTTCTGATTTTTTTTCGCCTGTGTGTAATGCAATCAATATCTAGATTTAAATAAATAAATAAACGTTTCCAACCACATACAATCACACAGGAGAGTGGTGAAAAGACGGCTTAGGATAAATTTCAAATGTGTTACCTCGATACACATCTATTCGGTTGGGAAAGGTATGGATTGATCCTTTTTGTGTGATTGGCGAGTGTGTGTATAAATTTTCATAGTTAAACTTTGTTACACAATAAAACTAAAAGCAACTCCACATTTTTCTGCAGCAAATTAGTACAAAAAATACAGAGTATGTTTAAGTTGGAAAATTAGTCAATTAACTGATTCTTTCAGTGATGACAGTTAAGCAAAGTAAAACGTTTCGAAAAGAAAAACGACAGATTAATTTTATAATCAGCAAGTCTACAAATATTTACTCTTGAGAAAACACCTTCTGTCCATGATCAGAATTTTGAGAAAGAACTTCCATTGTATCTGTAATACTAGCTTGAAGCTCAACAAAATTAGTAAAAACATATGTAACATGTACAAACAATACCATGCAGAATTATGCAATGACAGATCCAGCATATATTATGCACTGTTTATCACCTATTTTTGTGATAAATTCTTGAGGGAAACTAGGTCAGAAGACTTGAGTAAAGATCTAAAAGTTGCTATGTGTTAAAATGGGTCCTGGTGGAGTTAAATAAGAACCATTCCTTGTGTTAAAATTCTTGATATTAAAGTACCAACCTATTTTTATCAATTTAACTTCAATGAATCATACTGGATCTGTAACTGCCACTTCAATAATTTTCTCTACTTTAAAACAGCAATGCTGCTTAATATCAAAAGTAACAATTACCTCCTTCGTATATTTCGACAGGAATGTGTACGCTCGAATAACCATAGTTGACATTCTGCTTAAACTTCTCGCTGTACTCGAAGCCGTGGGCGATGCTGTCGTTGATACGTTTTGCGTTTTCGTAGTCGACATCGCCATTCTACAACACAAAAAATGCTAATTATCATCCAGTAACGAATTTAGTTTAGTCAGACCCAGGGATTTCGTAGACTTCAGTTTGCAGCAAATGGCTATTGGTTGCAATGATGAAAATCCAATCTATCGATCTTGTAACCTTCTTATTGAGGCCAGCCATCAAGCACACACACACACTTATGCGTCAAAGTACCTTTGACACACAAAAATGGTTTTTTTCCTTCTATTCTCAAAATCTTCCTGAGAGCCTTTAAAGTTTATCTCCCCTTTGACACTATATTTTGCCATGTTATTAATGCATACGAAGGAGACCCCAATTCAGTATACATTCAGAGCACAAACAGCTCCGCCAAGGGTGTTTGGAAACTGAAGATCGACCCTCTGGCCGAGAGTCTGGGCAAGTGGCCCATCATTACAGTTGTGCAACAAAGCCACTATGTCCTCTAATAGCTGCCACTTTTTTCCATTAGCTCCATGGCAAATATGCATTGTCAGATGTGTGGCATTTATTGAGCAATATCATATTACGGTGTTTTATATTACTTTCTCTCCAAATGCTACAAATGCAAAAGTTCATCGAAGAACCACAGGGGCTATTTTACTGCGTTAACACATCAAACCTATCACGGAACCTGTTCGTTTTCAATCTGCATGTCATCATCATCATCTCTATACTTACTTGGTCACTGCACCAAATCAAAGGACCACGTTACTGCTTTGGGTCAATCATTTATCAGACTTGCGATTGAACACTAAATTTCTTGCAGGAACCTTTCATTCCGTTATCCGACAAAAGCAAATTTTCATAATCTGCCTTGAATAGAATTAGTTCTTGCGCTCAATTGCCACGTACACACTTTTATTTTTGAGGAAGAAATACCAGATTTACTTTTTCTCTAACTCGTGGAATATTTCCAATATTGCTGCTTTACTCCACAAGTTAGGGTCTCATGAAAAGATAAAGGGAAAAACAGAAACACTACCAAAAAAAAAACAGAAACACTACCAACATAACTATTACATTCGGAACACTATCTCCATACATAATGTGGGAGCTGTCGAATAATCATTCTACTTTTCCTTTGTTTAGTATACAATTATTGCACGGAAACAGATTGTCTACAACAGTTCGTGTAACTTTTCATCTCCGAAGAGAATGCAAATGAGACGTCTGAAGATGCAGCTTCTGCGAGTTTTGTACTTTCTTCACGATGTAAGCATTAAACTTTGATGGAGTTTAGTGGTTGGGGAGAATTTCACAAAACTCCAGAAAGGTTCTGCCAAATTTTCCGCTCTGAGACTACCCCTGAACATGACCATCCCTTTTTGTTGAACTAAACGAAGTACCGCTGAATGGCCTCGTCTTTGTCAGACCTTTTACAAAGATGTTGAAATCTGTAATTAATATGCATGCACTCTGAACAATGGATATTCGGTTTTGGTTTCTGATAGTCTGAATTACATGCTTCATATAGTTTCTCTTAATCAGCTTTTGGAATTGGGATGTTTCCATGATATGAAAGGATTATTGACCCTTTTTCCAACACTGCGTATTCGGTAGCTTCACAGCACTATTATTTTACAATAATTCATCTTCCCGTGTCAGAGGTGCGATTACTTCTTTACGTCCCCTTTATCCCTTAGTGTGAACCATTCTGAGAGAAAGTCTGATCTCTCTACGTCTCTCTTAATTCAATTCCGAGGAGTTATTGTGAAAAAACTACACCATCTTTGCTTTCACTTCTTTGACCCGAGGTGTTCAAAGTATTTTTTCTTGAGAGTCGAGGTAACCTCATCACTTTGAATGCTCCTTGACTGCAAGAAAATCTGGCATCCACTACACATCCTACCACACAATTATTACTTGCAGCAGAAATTAAGCATTCACAAAAACCTAATTCTAATGTCATTGTTCCAGAATTGATACTTTTAAGTAAATTATAAATGAACTAAAAGAGACCAAAGTGCAAACAACTCTCGGTTCCGATAGTAATACAACTTACACAAAATCGATGTCTTTGCTCACTTGTTGGAGATTCTGGTTTCCTGCCTCAAGTCAAACGGGATAATCTTCCTCATGCAATGTATGAATCTCCACCGAGTGAATGCAAACACAGGGCCGGAACAAAAAAACAGTCCGTCATATATCAAAACGACATAACAATTAAGAAAACATTTGTATGCAGAATGTGAAGATAGGCTTAGATCATAATATCTAGTTTCTCTACAGCATCAAACAAACCAGGATTCAAAACAAACTAGCCCGATTTAAACTTATTTGAACCCCACTTGTCCGCAATGCCACCGAAAGACCCTTTTTGGAATAATTTAGAGGTTGTTCACTTTAACCCAAAGTGAGTTCTCTCAAACGACTGTACCTATGACACAGGTAAGATACATTTACCATGCAGTATACAAATAGGTATTTACCCAAATTTTAAAGACGATATATTTTAGGCTAATCTTGGTGGAAATCAGAAAGTCTGCCTCTTTCACGAATGTTCTACAGCAATAAACCTCTCAGAAAAATTATTGATCATGCTAAGGTGTGTGAAAAATAATCAATTATAAAATTTTCATTGGAACAGAACATACATTCCGAAATTGGAAACAATTTCTTCCCACGTTTTCACATCCTTAACCTGTTATTACTCGCCCCGGCCAGGACTGGAGTCCCCCCCCCCCCCCCCACCCAGAAGGGACATGGGACCAGAGACTGGTGTACCTGCAGAAAGGACCTGGGACCAGAGTCTAGAGAAGGGACTGGGAACCTGACTCGGTACCCCCCTCCCCGGGTGTGAACAGACTGAAAACATTACCTTGCCCCTCACAATCGGGCAGGCTCTCTTGGACACCTGTATCCCAAAGCAAAAGGTATCGGAAAATGTGTACAAAGTGTAAATGTTGATTTGGTTTGACTCACGACATACTGCCAGACGCCACACAAAGAAGAAAGTGTGAACTCAGATGGAAGATAAAATACATGTTCGGGGAGAGATGTTCTTGTGTATGTCTTTACTCCCTTAAGTGCAATTCTTTAGTCAGGCAAGGAGGAACTGAATCTGTACAATTCCTTGAATGGTTGGACTATAGAATATCTTGACTTTTACTTTCCTTCGTTCACCAGAGTGAAAGCATAAATTGTGAAGTATGGATGAAGGGTCCATGGTTTATACAATCTACTGTGCCCAGTTGGTTGATACGCTTTGTATTGAAAATACCACGAAATTCGAAGTGAGCCATTGCAATCATAATGTTGTTGTCAACATTGTCTGTGGGCATGCACCAAATTCAAGGTTTGTAAATGCCACTGCATTTGTTTGGCAGCTTTTTGTAATGGTAATTTATTTACGTCAAAATTATTTTTAAAACTGATCACAGGAAATATTATTAAAAAAGACCTAAATACCAACAACTGAATACTAAGTATCAAATACTGAGTTAATACTTAGTACTGGTCTAATAATACTGAATACAATATTCATTACTTTATATTCAATTATATGTGATAAATCATTAACCCACTTTGTACTGATATTTCGAACTTAACCTCAGTAAATACTTGGATAATAATAAATAAATACCAAGTACTAAATTCTTAAGTTGAATAAGCTGGTGAAAAGTTTGAAATTTACGGGGTGGGGGGTTAAAGTGAACTCCTTTTGAATTAAAGTGATAATTTTGGACACAGAAACAAGAAACACAATCATTCATTCTGTTCCTTTTACTTTCCATTGGCACAGCAAATAAATAATCCATCAGTGCACTGTGTACCATGGTTCGATAATGACAGAGAATGATACAAACAAGAATAACGGCAAAGACCTTGAAAGACGACAGCGCAGTATTCTTTGTCTTGTAATCCTCACTCAAACCTTGATGTATTTCAGCTTTTCTTGTCTTCATCTCGCGACCTTTTGTATTGACGGGAACCTGAGACATTGATTTTGAATCATTATGAGATCAGTTACTGTGTGTGTTAGGGAAAGGGATTTTCGTCCGATGTGGATTCTGCGGCAGCCCAAATCTGCAGTCAATCCCTTTTTGCCTTCAAGTCCTCATCTCGTTTAATGCATTGATTTCCATAGGAGGAAAACAGGCAGACTATTGCGCCACCAAAGGTAGTCCCGGTGTAAACTGCTATCTTGAATACTGTAAGAAGAAAGCAGTTTCTTTCTCTTCTCGGGAAATTAAACACATCACCCAAGGACAAAATTTGCGGTTTCTAGAGGGAAACGTTTTTTTTGCTACCTTTTTTCGAATTAATCAGGACTTGTGGAAATAATGAAATATTCTTGTGTTTAAACAAAACTGGGAGGGCTGAAGCACGGTTCATTCCATGCATTCCACAGCCTCAAGCAATTCTATTTTTGGATTTTACTTAAAGGTACTTCAATTATGGCAACATAAGCCTACATCTCTGCACTGAAGCAAGCTGTGTACAGTGTAACTAGCTTATTTCTCGCCTACACTTAAGCTCATTCGACAAGCTTACCACTCCAATTACCAGAAGCTGAGAATGCCTAAAATGGGTTTCCAGTCTTTACAAAATTTGCTCACAGTTCAGGTAATTGCACAATTCTGCCCCAAAGGTGTTAAAATTTTACAGCACTCCAATGGTCCCTTGAACGTGAATTAAAGTTGGAATATAATCAATTCATGAAATTAAAAAATAGAAATTGCATGCATTGTCTTTCGCTACAAACTTTATGTGTAACACTGAGTAGCACATTCAGGTCTAATTGGAAGGATGATGTTGATACCTACGTTACCTTAGTAACCGTTCAGTATTGAGTTAGGATCAAAGGATGGAAATCGATCGAATCTACAAAATAACACCTCCTAATGAACTACCACCGATCTCGTAGTGCGTGCTCAATTATCGTAAAACACTCCTTTCCTCTTTCTTCGGAATCTAGCATTACCACGTTTCTCGAGTTTGTACATTTGTTGTTTGTGCAAACCAGCAAAGGCAAAGACTTCTGCTCTCTCCACTTTTCACATACACGTATCTGCTCTCCACCACCTACACCGTTTTAACAACTCTGAAACAACTTTACAATGGGCTGCTTGATGTTTTTACACGGTGGCCTTCCATTAGGTCAATTTCTAACTCTTAATCCGATCGATTGCACAAATCTGCTTTGTCCGGTTTCCCACATCAACTTTTGGAAAAGTGATTTAATGCACAAGAAAACAAATAGAAACTATTTAAAATTTTGGACAAATTCACAATACACTACACCTGATATAATTTTGCAACCTGCAGAGAAAGAGGTAGTTTATTTGGTGAAGGCCAAACCCATTTTGCGTTAAATCATGCTTGCTCAGGGACTATGTGCGTGGTTTTAAAACCAATATGGCAGAAATCAAACTGAATTGAAAAAAAAAAACATACCATCAATTTTAAAATTCCACTCCAGAACAAAATGGTTTTCCAATGTTGACGTTCATTATGGTAGGTCAACAAAAGCGCAATTAAAAAGAACTGAAACAATGACATTTTGATTTAATGCATAGTTTTTATAAAAGTGGGTAAGTTAGGTTTTCAATAATTAATTTTTCACATTAACTCGGCTCTAAACTGTCTCTCGCATTTTGCCTTTATAATATCCGCGTCCCTTTGAAGTTATAATTAGCTCCTTGTACTCGTGGCTGTACATTTAACATAAATCTCCTTCCCAACTGTAATTGAAATAAATCGTAATCCTTGTCAAACTGGGTAAACTTGAATTACCCTCCTCTACATCGCACCCACTGAACACATTTTTGTCGGTATGATGACATTAGACCTCATGAATTATGCGACTTTCGCTCAATTATCAGGCCCGTCGAAAACACAACACTTCACTGTTACTGCTGCTGTCCGGAGTATTTTTCGTTAATCAACGTCACTTCACGTTAAAAATGCGAAGGTCATTCACAGGACTACAGCTCTATTTTAAGCGTTACTACTTATCAGTGTGGTTCAATATTGGTTAAAAGAATATACCTTTCAAAAGAAGAAAATCATCGACGATTTATAGCACAATAGAATCTTGTTTTAGAAGTAAATCGAATGAGTCGTCCAACTTCCTGCTTTATAACGTTAATAGAAAGTTACCGGACGTGTATTACAGAAAATAAAATATCAGGTATGGCTACCACACACCTTTGATAAATAATTAATTTCCCCTGCGGTGCAATACCTTGTAACTACTGAATTTTATCCACACTTGTTGCACAGTGCCAAGGGATACATTATCTGCAATAACCATCCTATACTGCCAATCAATTCCACTAAGGCATTGTTACATCAGATCGATCGTATTTTGTATTCCGGCGCCTTGGAAAAAAATTCCCTATAATTGTTAAATTGTCTTTATAGTTTTCCATTAACTGTTACAATTCAGGAAAAAAAATTATAATGATCATCCAGGATTGAAAAGTTGTTTTCCCTTGACGTGTTCGAATCGGGATGAGATAATGCTATATTAAAATAATTTGTAGGTTGATGGACTGAAATGGAACAGTCTCAAGCGTGCGCGTGTTTCCAAAGCACAAGTTTTACATAAGCCAGCGAAATTATCTGCTTCAATTAATTCCACTGTACTTTTTTGTATCACTAATCATAAAGCCATGATGGGTTTTCCCTTTACTGCATGATGAATGAATGACTTCAAATGGAAATTTAATTTTGCATGGAATAACTGATACTGAGGTTGAAAATTAGTCAAACGTGTACAGGACTTTAATTAAATCTAGACTGCACTGCGAAACTCGCTCGACGATAATTTTCGAAGAAATGTTCTTTTGAAAGGAAGAAGTGAATAATTTATTGTATTGCAATTGCGAAAAAACTACACTTGCCACTGATATTTGTAAAGTACATGTACAGGTTAAAAGTGACATCAAAATTTGTCTCTATTCTTGAAACAAGAGCTAAAATAGGAAATTCTGGATTGAGTATCACAATAACATATTCTATTCATCGGCATTGAGGCCAAAAAAGAAAAAAAAATTATACCTTCAAATCGGGATTCCATTGATATTTCTTCGCCAATTCTTCGGCTGCTTCAACAGATTTCTGAAAGCAGAGTAGGAAAAGTATTCAATAATGAAACCAAAACAATAAATGAATGAGCTACATACAACTGACGTTTTGCCTTTCCAGAATAAATTCTAGTGTACCCATGACTGCAGTTATCCGCAGTCTTTACTGCCTCTTTATGTCTATCTATTAGTAATTTCTCTGCCACGTCCTTCTCCGTTTTGAAAGACCTTTTGGGATACACTCAGCCTCAGTTCAGTCTTGATGTGTCCCCGAAGTCAATTTACACCGAGTACATTTCCCTGCTGGGACCGTAGAGTTAACCTTTATTATCTACTATGTGTATATTCTATTTTTCTTTGATCCAGTCAGTCTGAAAGGTGGTGATATTTTGTAAAAGTCTGTGACCACTACTCACAACGATGTTATTTTTATTTCAAGTCATGTTTGGTGTGAAAATGGGAGTGTCCAATTGGAATGACTGCATCTCAATAATGTCAATGTTTAACGCAAATGATTAAAATACAAAATCATTAAAACAGCTTACGAATGTATTTTGTTTGAACACCGTAGGAGTAGTCTCGTAGTTCTCAGGACCCCATTCTTTTGAACCCTGACAACTGATAGCCTCCAAAGAACACCTTAATAATCGGTGGAATGTTTTCACTAATTTCCCTTTTCTGTATTTATTCTATTTTTTCATTTTCGTGCCTTCAAGCACAGACTCTGAATTTTGGTGTTGGTGGCCCTGTTTCAAACGGGGCCACTCGACAGTTGAACTTAACAGTTCCTCCTGAATTGACTTTCCTAAGTAAGTTATAAGGACTTATCCCTGAAAGCTCATCACTCTTTCTTGATTTATATGATTCCCGTTCTTCTTTTGAAAATGGATCATGTCACTGGAGACCGAATGGCTGTGCAAGTCATCTGTATCTGATACAGAAAATAAATGGTAGTCATCGCTTCCTCGTTTCAAAAAAGAAGTCAGTTTCATATGGATGAATGCAACTCTAAGGAAAACAATCGGTTTCTATAAATTCTAAGTACAAGCACAAATACACAAGTATTTTTCATTCCAGCAAAAAATTTAACTTCAGATCCAATATTCATGATGTCGTACTAGAATAATATTTTAGATACTAAAGACACACACAACTAGAACCTACTAAAACTGATACTGAGAATTCTCTTAGAAAAAAAAAAACAACTAATACATTTCACAAACACCTAATTTATTCGATGTTCTCAGTTTTCGCACAAAACATGGGAATTAAATCCTGTGTCTTCTGATACGAAAACATTCAATGTGTTGATTTTTCTATTTACAGCGTCTATCTCAGCTTGACATTTCATAGTCAGCCAAAGTTTATTAATAGCCCGGGGGCCCAATCACCTTTACGAAGCAGCAAGCACAGCATATGGATTTCCATCCACTAAGCACGCCATTTATGTCTATTTCTTGGTCATTTCCTTCTGCAATATTCTTATTCACAATAAGAGACCCATGCGCGGTCATTTCTAACTGGAGCTTCAATGCTAGGTCGTTTATGTGCAAGTTCACATTGCTATTCAACACAATTCTCCTCCCCTTGTCTGGATATCATGAAGATTTCCCATCTGCAGTGGCAAGTAATTTTGTGCTGAAAACTTATTCCCCACTAAGTCTTGCCGCAAGCTGACAATTTTGCATTTCTGTAGGACATTGGTACAGCTGGCAGTTCAGTTGATTTACTGTTTATTCTTCTTTTTGGAAACTTCATGGCTTTTAGAGAGGGAAGAGATGGCAAGAATGGTCCAAAATGTTAGGGCCCTTTCAGTTATCAGAAGACAGCCATTCTCAAAGTGCATGAACAACGAGGTCCAAAGATTGTTTCTGCATGCACATCATGTTTCCTTGTGGTGACAGGAATAAAGAACTCAGCAAGCTAACATAAGAAAATGGTAATTCTCACACAAATTATCATCAGGCTGATGTTGTCGTTCCTTCCATTATTAATCAGTGCTCTTTTTCGGGAGAGGACGGGTCTGCTCGAAGATAACCTTCCACAAAAACCATGCATCAGCCAGTACCAATGTTGGTCATATATTTCTTTTGTGCAATATATTTCTCGTATTTCAAAATTAATTAGATCCGCTGTCAGACATAACGAGCAATTACACGCGCAGAAAATTTGCTGGTATTAACTGGAGAACTGATATTTCTTTAACTTTGAAGCTATCATACGGCGACTTCACTTATTATGTTATAGTTGCAATGGGTCATTTTTCACACTATGAGAGGGTCCCAGTGAAGTTGATTCGGTGTACTTATCATGTACTGTTCAGTGATGTAATATTGCGTGGAAGCTCAATTCCATGTGACTCATTATGCAGATTAATAATTTCACAAATTTGTTTTTAAAAAAAATCAATTTCTTGCGAGAAATAAGATTTGTGACAAAAAGTACTAGGCACAATTAATGATGGCGATGTAATATGTTCATTAAGAATACCATTACGAATAATTATGGTATTGTTCGCATCCAAGTACCACAGAGAAAAGGTTGGTCCCAAATTCATGTAGAGTTGATTAGACTGTAATTCCGCCCTCATAAACTACACTTCTGCCAATCCTGTCACATGCACATTTCTCATAATGTCGTCTGATACTGACTCTATTGACATCTTGTTAACCTTCATTTCTGACATGCCAACCGTGTGTGTGAAAAGCTCGAACTCAACCTGATAATCAAAGAATTAACACGAATGGCAGTTTAATTTGAATAGAAAGTACTCAAATTTTAAGCGGAATAATTTCCAATAAATCTTTAAGCCTTTGAATACGTTCAATTCATGCAAAAGAGATGCGTGAACGCTTAAACTTCGTAGTTTGTCCTTGAGCAGTATTTTTATACTTGTCTATTACTATCTGGAGTAAGCCTAAGTTGACCCCCACCCCCTTCCTCAACCTATAGCCGAGGTCGCCCACTCCCCTACCCTACACCCAGCCCCTACCCCTCCGGTTCCATTGCATCATGGGATCGGGATAATTGGGAAAGTAAAGCACTTTTTAAATAAAAATATCAATGCACTTTTTCATTTGCTGTTACTTTTATTTGTAAGTAACCCCAAGTAAATGGGTGACTAACTTTACAGATATTGATAGCAAATTAGCAAGTTATTTGGGAAAGAAGAGTTACTGAGCAAAATGAAGTGCAAGAAGAAAAATAAAGCACAATAAAGCATGCGAGTTAAAATAAAGCACTCCATATGACCCCTGCTACAGCCAAGGGCGGGGGGAACCACGATGGCATCACCTGTACGGCATCTGCTGCAGTTACTTTTGTGCCGCTTCTGATGACCACTGTTTTTCGTTTCGAAACATGCCCAATTGCAATATTAAAGAACTGAACGGCTTTGATCATCTGCAAGATCATTTGTTTTAATATCATTCAAGAGAAGCTGTCAGTCTTTGATGTGACTTCTCCACTGTTCTCCACAAACAATCATCGAATAGACAAGACAGCTTCACAAAGATAAAATGAATGACCATTGCTCCAACCCGGGAACTTCAATAGGTCAGAGCTTCAAAAGCAGAAACACTGAATAATCCTTTTACAAATCGAAACCAGTTAGGTATTTTGGTACAAATAATCATCATTCTAAAAATACAAATCGAACGTTAAATGTCTTACGTCGAAACTATCCTGCAAAGATATCACGTTTCCATTTACGGTAACGCATTTGGGTGGCATTTTATGAGTCAATTTACGAGAAATGATTCTGCCCCAAGCTTTAGATAATGACATTTCAGCAGAAAGGTAATGAGCAACTGTGTAGGTACAAATAAATAGTTGGAATAGAAATGTAAAAAAAATCTCCATTTGTCGAATGGACATATAAACAGTGACGTCTGAACTATCGTGCTGATTTGCTGTGACTTCCTTCCTATTTGGGAGAACAGCAGAGAAAGCCATTATGGCTAATTAGCTTCAAATGGACACACGTCCACATACGAAACAGACAGTCCGCATTTCTACCTCGCTCCTTTCAGACACAACTGCTTCGTGTCATTTGTGTTCAGCATTCTGAAATTAACACGAGGAGAAGTCTTGATTCTATCGCCCATACTCGACAAAAATTTTCTTCGCATACTTTCTGCTCTAACATTACGGGACTGAACAATTTTTCAAGCCCAATAATTAATAAATATTTATGTTCGTCAGTAAAGTATGCTGTAGACTATATAGAATTTACAACATTAACTCTGATTGACCAACTATTTATTGCCTTGGCATGTGCCATGTCAGGCGTCTTAATTTAATAATTGGTAAGCTTCACCAAAAGCTACCGAATAAATCTAAAAGCAGCAGATTATATTGCTCACAGCTGTCCATCTCACGTTACTTCCTTCAATTATGAGAACATGAGATCTCCATTTATGAACTATAAACCACGCAAGGTTGACATTTTGGCAATCCTCTCTTTTGAATCTCAAAAGTGCAAATTTAATTTTATTCCGCCCTGACTCTAAAGGACACCCTCTGATAATCTTCTGTTATTTTCTGACATGATTATGTATAATCGGAAATACCCAAATACTTTAAGAGCAGGTGGAAAGCTAATAAGGTAGCAATCGTCTCTCTTGAACTTGCTGGTGTATATAACACGACCTTCACGACTGCACAGACTACTTGTCTTCGTTCTAAAAGCATAGCTCCAAATTTCTTCACACACTTCCAAAAAGGGTCAAGGGATGTTCAAGTAGATCTACACTAAGCCAGAGCTGCCTAAGTGAATGTGTAAATTGAGTAAGTCAGGTGTTAACAAGGTCTCACTGACCTTCCGAATGTCCACTTGTGCGGAAATGGTTGGTCGCGTTCTTTTTTGAACAAGAAGAATCCATCATTTATGGGGATGATCTGCAACTTACCGTTTCACATCAATGTGAACTTCTTACCTGATATCTCAATGGATCACTCATATTGCCTTGAAGCGAAACTGAAACCAAATATGGTTTAATGTTGCCTTTTGTGTTTGATGAAAATTGCTTGCAGGACCTATTTCTCATAACTGAAATGTAATCGTGTCACACGAACTACGCGAAGAACAAGTACAATGAAAGAAACACATTTCTCTGAAAAAACACTTCAATTACCAAGCACTGCCGTTTCTCTAAATGATCTAATTATGGACTGCAGCCGTTTTGATTGCAAACCAGCTGGCTATTTACCTCTAGTCAACTTGTGTTCTCTGAAATGACAGGTAGCAGATAGATCTTGGAAATAAGGGAAACCTGTTTAATTCTGAGGTCGGTGTATCATCTGATAGTACACGCCAAGCAGGAATTACATGTTGATCAGAAAAGAAGATTTATGCTACAGTAGAATCCCCATGGATTTTCATCAGTGACATCAATTGGTACAGTAGCTTTCTGCATAAGGTATTGTGCCATGTTCCTTCAAGTCGGCTTTATGAGGAATGACAGTGACAGAGACAGAACCTTGATGAGTGTGAATAGAGAATCGGTTGTCTGTAGCTGCTGCATTATTAATTTCACATGTTTAGGAAATGAAAGTTCTCGTTGGGAAATACTGTCTTTTCACCAAAACAACTTTTAATCAAATGGAAAGAAAACGAGCCAAGTAATAAACTTACTTGCCCCCGTTTTTTTGACTTTTTAAATTTTTTAAAGTCATTTTAAGGTTCATATAAATCTACCTAACAAGAAAGAAATTGTCAAAGAATCAACGAGAACATGTGTTCTCAAAAAAATGGCCACGAAAAAAGTGAATGAAATACTAGTTAGGATACCATTACCATTAATTAGCCGTAAATAAAGTAGCCTTATTCTACACACAACAAAGCTTATTAGGTTCAACTAGTTAATACATGGAAAAGGAATCCTCTCGGTCAGGCTGATAATTTTGAGTTCTAAACTGATCACTATCAACATTTTATTAATAATTTATTCAAATCATACACTTATGAGTATTTGACACAACCCTCTGACTTTATTACCGCCCGCATTCCTAAGGAATGGGGAAGGTAATGTTTTCACAGGTGTCTGTCCGTTCACGGGGGGGGGG
>JBCAUG010014691.1:0-10966 GCA_038406175.1 Haplosyllis leylae
GGTACCTAAACAGTTTGACTCAATTGCTACCACTTCCATCTCATTTGGTCCATTGGTTAATGCTGTAGGCTATGAGGAGGTTGAGTAGGAATACAATGCCACATGTCAGATGGTGATTAGTTGCACT
The DNA here is from genome assembly GCA_038406175.1 of Haplosyllis leylae. NCBI lineage: Eukaryota > Metazoa > Annelida > Polychaeta > Phyllodocida > Syllidae > Haplosyllis > Haplosyllis leylae. The sequence goes on from JBCAUG010014691.1 coordinate 128, forward strand.
CATCACACGATTTGCTGATTGGCTGCCGGGACTGTGCATGTGCAGTCTTTCCACTGATTGGATGTTGATTTGAGGAGATAACAGGGTGCGCGTGATCTTCATGTGATCAGAGCGTGGTCCATACAGGGGTTTTGGCAGGAAAGCTTGAGGAGATGTTTGAGACATGGAATGACGCTCTTTTGGCCATCGGAAGCCAAATACAGTTGCGGTTTTGCTCCTCTCCTCAAACTTTGCACAAGAGATAAGTCTCAACCTGTTACATTAAACTGTTGTTTTTGGTTTTTTTTGTATCTTAAATTAATCATTCAGTCGGGGTTTTTTCTTGATTTTTTGTTATTTTAAAGTTTTCCCTTTGGTTTGTAGAACGGATGGGAACAATGCCGTGCCTGAGAGCAGAGCCATCTGCTTCACTTTCGCGTTTAACGGTGATAACGTTGTGAGCGCAGAGATCAGAGACTATCGTACCACACTGTTAGGACAGAGAACCGGACAACCGATCCAGAGGGTCACCATCCGTGAGTACCACTGTTCATATCAACAGCGAATTACGAATGTCGTTCGTCAAGTAGATTAATCAAATTTATATCATTTTAGTTCATAACATAATTAGAAGAATAATTCTTGAATCCCGTATCACCGGTCTACAGTTTGCAGCTGATGTGATAATTGTGTGAACTTAAAACCACAAAGACAAATTTATTTAGTAACGCTGAAGTAACAAAATATTTAATAATAGTTGCATTTATATTGCCAGAGTAACCACAGCGTTTAACTATTATGTTTCAGAATTCCCATCAGCCTCACCACCTTTCGGAAACTTCTATTTTGGAGCGGTAGAGCTACGGCCAGAAACCAACGGACATGTGGTGCAGTTGGCCGTTAACACCGGATCTACTGGATCCTTCCAATTTGACGTAATACAGGTGAATGATTAACGTTGCAGTACATTTTGATTTTCAAGTAAAACCATTAATCATTGTCCATACATGCTATTGCCTTGCTAAAATTTTGAAATGTTTTGTTCTAGGTGTACCCAGTGTCATGTGCATGCGTCAGACAGACCTTTCCTCTACCATACATGGTAATGAGACCTTAAAGAAAAAACAGCATAAAGTAGAGGGGTCGATGAAAATATTTCATGGAGGCTGAAAAAGAGCATCAACAATTTTGGAAGGACTGTGCACTTTCAAAATTAATTTTGAAACAATGAATATATCAAGCGGAAATGAAGAGAACAAAGAGATAAATGTTGTTCCCATCAGGTGTAAAGTCTTATTTTATGAAAATTGTACATAGATTATGTATGTAATTTTCTGAATGTAAATATTGAATAAAATATCAAAATATCTTAATTGTTAAAACCGTGCTCAGGAGTTTTACAACTTTGTCTTGCCAGTGAATGTACATTTTATGATCCGTATTTTGACATCGAGAGTCCTAGTAAATCAGGTTCTGAATTGTGAAGTCGTTTGTCATGGAAAATGGTAATGGCAACTGGTAAATATCAACCCTCTTTTCAAGAAGCTTCTGATACTCTGGGATTATGTGGTACTTCATGTAATTGCACGTAATCAATCCGAACATTTTTATCATGAGTACATGTTTGATCATTTGGAATCCAGATGTGCATTGAAACAAATTGTGGTGTTTCATTTGGTTTGTCTAACTAACTGCCATTAATTAACTGAAGTTTTATCTGTGGATTTTTAGAATATTTTAACATTTAATAAAAATAATGTTGATACAAAGTATCTTGTTTGTGGTTCTTTTATGTTATGAAACTTTGCCTTTGTTCGATGTACCTGGTCAGAAAGCATGAATGAGTCGTTCGTGAAATATTTATTTGAATTGCTTAAGACCCACTCGGAATCAGACTTTCAGTATCGGACTGGATTTGAATGTGTGCTTCTCTGGTAGGAAAGGTCTATCTGCGTCACGAATCTCGCTCTTTATCCTATAATGGTGAACACAGAACATGCATCTTTCTGTTATATATAATGCGAAATGAGTAAGGCTTATTATTTGCGCAATTACTCAAACAAAATTTTAATTCACTCTGATCTAATTTCTGGTCAAATAGGTAGGAGGACTCCTGCCATTGGACGACATTTTTCATTAAAACCGATTTGCTTTCAGAATCTGAAGGATGGAGAGATGTATCAGTCACTGTGCCATTAGGTTCAGACAGGGTCATATTAGAGGCAGGAGTGATTAATCCTGCAGGAAGTGGAACTATATCCTTTGACAGTGTATGTGTACAATCAGGGGCCTGCAGGTGAACATACATAAACAATTCAATAGAATTTCACAATTGCGATTATTTGTCAGTATTTGGCCAAAACATGCAAATTTCGCTGGATTTGCCGTTAGATTTTCACATCAAATGCTTACTCTTTTGAAGTTTCTTAAACTGTATAAAAGATCAACATTTCGTTTAATTCTCGCTCTCTCCCACTCCTGTTTCTTAACTGGATTTTCAGGATATATTTCTTTATTTTTAGGGGGATGACACAAAGTAGGTATGAGTATGACGTTCCTTCAGATGAAGCAAGCAGGATGAGACAGTGGTACAGAGGAAGAATAGACCCGTTCCCATTTCACTACTATCCCGTCAAGAACCTCGGTGAGACCATATGATTGACAGTCCTGATTGAATTAGGTTCAATTTACTCGTAAAACATGGGATATTTTCAAATTACAATTACAAAAAATTCTCAGAATGAAACATATACCATACTGAAACGTTTGTACAAATAGAAGGTACAGAGCTCTTACGAATTTTTCAGATGGCCACGATGACATGGGATTATTGTTGCCCTCAGACATCGTAATGTTCCGTGGGAGGACTGATACTAGACCCACAACACCTTCCACAACCGAAACGGACCTCCCTGTCAATGTTAGACACGGAACACAATCTAACAACAGGAAGCCAGCATTGGTACCTGAAGGTCAGAATTAGATTGTTTAACTGCAAACATTCATCAAACTCACGTTGAAGTTCAGTTTGAAAACAATAAATAGGGTAACGGTTACTTTGCAGATGGCATGGCATATACAGTGTGAATAGATCTATATTTCTTCTCACATGGTATTCACATAAGGCCGTCAGTGATATATATTCTGTCTCTTTATTATTGTAGGCCCTGTTCAGGGTTTAACTGACCCTGCAGTCAGCAACAGAGACAGAAGAACCACGCCTCAACCAGCTGCAGGCCCGTCTGTTCGTAGGTTAGCGATATTTTCAGATTGGCTGTTTATCCATTATTGGTGGCAATTTAATTGTAATTTTTAAGTTGAAGGTGCATGAATATGGGCGAGAAAATATGACGTTGGCATTTCACTTGACTAAATATACTTTTAATATTTGTCTAATTATTTTCACCTAAACCCCAATGTGCTTTACATTTCTCATGTTTTACCAGAACGCACACTCCAAGTTTTCCTGGTACCCCTGCACCATTGCTGTCATCTGCACCAGGTTCACCTGCCAAGCCACTGACTGCAGTCCCCTCTACTGTTCCTGAACCGGGCGTCCATTCAGCTGATGGGAGAAATTTGGAACCAGCATCCGATCCATGTGAAGGGGTAGAGCTTATCGGAGGATATCCTAAAAGTATGTTATTTCGTTCTCATCCTTTGGGTCTAGCTTTCAAAAAATCTATTAACAGCAAACAGGAAAACCCCAAAAATAAAGAAGATATATTTTACATCTACAAATCTTGGCTGGTAAACATTCTTTATTCATTTATTGCAACTGTATATTTTAAATTCATACTTCAGCTCTGTACGCATGTGATATGGAGACAGAAGATACAGATCCTAGTAAAATTTTGGGCACACCTCTCAGTCAAGTGACTGGTTATCTGGCGGGAACCAGCAGGCGTGAGTACACAGATTTTTAACACCTGGTGTTAATGTAGTGATTTATATACCACAAGGAGAAAATACAGAAAATTGTCTATTGTCCTCCTCACGTCACAGATCCTAAATTTCGAGAGAAGTATTTGCGGATACACATTGATGAGAAGATCTCTCGAGATGACATCACGCTGCTAGAGATCGAGACACAGAGAATCAACAGTAGTACACAGGGAGACAGAGGTATTGCGTGGGAACAGGAGTCGTGTTTGTGGTTTGCTTATGACGCGTATGGGTATGGTTACTGTTATATCCGGATTCTGAGCTTTCTATGAACTATGTAATTTTCCTGAATAAAGAATTAGTCAAATTCCTTAAAGTTTGCTTTTGTGTAACTTTATTCTTCACAGCAAACAAACTACAGCTTTTACAAGAGTCAAAGTGTAAATTCTGCTTGGAGCCCAGCAGGGCTCATCCCTTATGTACTGTTGGACTACAGCTTCATCACAATGAGCTCCTCCTACTATGAGCTCATGTCTGGCACAACAAGTTAAATATAGGTTTTATTTATGTACAGGTTCAACAACTGGTACAACAAGTTCATGGTCAAATTTATTATATAACATTACACATTCCACGTCAACCAGATTCGAGATGTGGACGGTGCTCTAATAAACAGCACAGTGTTGCCAGGTAAGTCAACCAAGTGCAAATGTTGCAAAACAGATAAACAAAGGAAATTAAGTAAAATACTTTCAATCTCAAAATTTTGTGAAAAGAATTCGCCTGATATGATCTGACAAATTATGGCAGATTTCAATTTTTGGAAAACTGGAGCAAGAGAAACGACGCAAGGTAAACACCACTGAGGCCACAAAGAACGCCTTTGCTTTAACTTTGAAACACCACAAAAACACAAAAACAGACCGATTCATAGCTCTTTTCTTTCTTCAACAGAATACCGTTTTGAGCCAAATAACGTCGAAGATTTTCTGTACCACCCGTTTGGTGTGAGATTGAGTGCCACCCCGGGCGGGTACCGCGTTCAGTTCTCCATACAAATACCTGATCCTCAGCGCGCTTCTGGGGTGTTTGAGTTAGACGCAGTTACTGTGTACGCATGCTCATGCGCATGCTTAGCTAAGATATATGATACTGTTATACCAATGAACTAGTCTAGTTGATTTGTGTGTTTGAAACTAAACTTTGCATTGGTGATCTCAAGAATTTCAACTTGAATCAAATCAGGGTTTTTCATCGCATGAAGAGATGCAAGAGAACATCGTTATTGCTATTGTTTGCATTCCTATAGATCCAGTAGGATTCAAGAAGTAGACGTGGACGTGGATTCCCAAATTTATACCCTGCAGATCCATAGTTGTATTTTGTGCTTAATTAGACTGGTACTTGGCGAAGGACGCTCCAATGCATATTTTCATGGACAGTACTTTTATGTAACTGTCCACTGTGGACCGTCCATCGATAACCACCATCGATAAATGTGCTTAAGAGATTTATTAAGGAGTTATATTGTATATTTATATTGATTTACATAGATTTGAATTTTTTAAAGTTTATAAATTGTTTACATGACAAATATTGTACCCAAACACAACTTAAATGTCAGTCAATCTGGAAGGGAACTTATCTGTAGTACAGTATGTATGCCTTGTGAACGCTTTGTAGAAGAGGAAAATTTATTATTGGATATTATTCTTCCAATGAAATAGGATTACATGGCTAATTAATATTTTCTCGACCTGAAATATTTTCCATCTGGATCCATCCAGTTAGAGATTTTATCGATGTCTTGTTTTAACGTCATATTTTATCAGTTTAAAATACAAATTATAAATATTACACGAAGAGAACAGGTTTTAGCTGTTGTGACATTTTATCTTATTTAGTTCAAATGTGCAATTTTACAGCATCAACAATTCGTAGATTTGCTTTATTTCACTAATTGGAAAATCAAAGATACAACGGAAATGAAAATGCTACGATAAAATCACAAAGGACGATTTTTTTGCGGGTGTGGAGGCGGGGCAGTTTGAATCAACAATTTACACTGAAGCAAATTTAAACCTATTTCGACATGCATCAGTTTGAAAGCTACTATCAAAGTGAATGCATTATTCATTGACTTTTATTGTACCGCTGGATGGTAAAGTACATTAAAACGACAGGAAGTAAGTTATGGAGAGAATTAGGGTTGTGATTTGTGCGTGGGTGGATGGCGCGCATTCTTTACGGCCAATTTGCTTTGAACAGGGAGGTAGTTTCTCTGCATTATCTCCCTCAGATACTGTGAGATCTGTCGAGCGACCTGAGGCTTCTGTTCCACTATGTTACTCATACCCTACAAAAATAATTACAAATAAAGAGAAACCTATCCTTGGGAAAAATACGCATCATACCACATCTGGTAAACGATTTCACAAAAGACAATCTTATCATTTTTGGCTATCATCGATTACCAAAAAACACAATTGAGCCTTAAAAGATGTTTTGCAAATGTAATACGAATTTTTAATTTTGTAAATTGATAATACAGTTACTATCACAGCTAGGACAACGGCTTTGATGGGGAGAGACGTGCTTTGAAATGTACATTCATAAACCTAAGTTCTCCAAAACCGACATAGAGAAGAATGAAGGAAACTTGAAAAAGAATTGTCAATACCAAAAATAGCGCATCTGTTACAAACCAAACCAGATCACCACCTAGTCCATATTTACCCACAAAAATCACATACAGATCCCTAACTGAAGCATCTGAAAACACAACTGGGACAGTGGAGTGACATGTCCTCGGTAATCTGCATTCTGACAAATGGACCGAAAACAGATATAGTGGGTATGATGGAGAGTAGAGTAGAGATGGAGATGATTAGAAATGGTCTTCCATACAATTTCGCGAGAACTCATCCGCGATGCCTTTGTGCACACTGAAATGTGACTTTAAACATTCAAATTCCCATGTTGAAGCACATGCAGATACAATGTTATCCACTGACCTATTTTACTGTTGTGCGTTTCGAAAATTATGACAAAATGTACATGAACATGTTACTGTATCCCTCTTTTGGCCGCAATTTTGTGCAACAACAAATAATTAATGAAAGCCATGTGATGATAAGAACGGCAATAAAAACATTTTGTTTGAATTCAAATTTTAAATATTTGACCTGAGTATTGTCGTTGTTGGCGTTGTTGCTGTAGAAATTGTTTTGTTTGGATTCAAATTTTAAATTTTTGACCTGAATATTGTGGTTGTTGTCCTTGTTGTTGTCCAGATAATCGTCCAAGTTGATTTCCTGGTCAGGTAAACCCATGTCATCTGCAACAAATACATCGAATCTCATACTTCTACTTTCTGTTTTAAATGTACTACAAATTCATGGTAAAACATACGTGGGACATCAGATTTCTCGATGAATTTCATTGAATTCAGTGCATCATGATAAATCCAAAAGAGATATGGACAACAGACACATTGCCAGGAATAGTAATGGAAAGTACATATTTTACTACCTCTGAGTAGGGTAACTAGTAGGGTATCTATTGTGAATAGATATATAACCAGATGTAGTGACAGAAGATTTTATGTTGAATTATTTTGTGGAGCTAAAGAGACTTAAATATGTGATGAGACAAAACTTAAACGTAAGCTGTCTGAAATATTTGCCATATTATAAATAGTTGATAGATGATAAAGACTTATGGTACCAAATTTGTGCCAAATGACTTCAGTGTAAAACTGAAATTATGTTATGAAATAACAAATGTACAAAACCAGATTTAATTTTAAACTAAACACTCTGTGCCATGTGTATGAATGTTGATTAGATTGGACACAAAGACTGACAAAGACTCTTTTGGCTCACATTTTCGCAAATATCGTCTTTTTGCGAAAATAAAATTCAATTGAATTCAGTGAAAATCATTTGGAGGGAAACTTCAATAACTCACGAGATCGCAGCAGGATATTGATGAGTGCAATCCAAGTGTTGTAATCCACCTGATCATTCGGATTTACACCGAGGTCAATATCATTGACAAAAAACCACGGGGTGCCAGCCACACCCTCTGCAAATATACAAACCATTGTACTGAAGTTTACGAAAAGTACCCGTTTACAGCCATCGAAATCAACATCAACAAGTTACATTATTCTGTAGAGCTGTAATCATTGCTGAAATGGGATACATTAATTGTTAAAGCTTCCAAGACCATTTCAAGGCTCTTTATACTTTAATTTTTAACTCAGAGTTGAATCGAATCAGGATCACCCTCAGATTTTGATTCGTTTTACTTGTAATAAAAATCAGACAAACTATTACCATTTATGGATTCAACTTACTTCTGACGCCATATTTCCAGTGCGACACGACAATGCCGAAGTAATTAGCCAGATGGCTAACGAACTGGGGGCCTGGTATCCCTGTGACATCCTCTTGTAACCGCCCCAGGATTCTGTCGGAGAGACACATTCAAATAATGAATGTAATTGTTTCGAAATAGATGAGGAATTCATTACAGTATTAGAAACAAAGTGGAGATCTTAAATTCTTGCATTCATATTCAAGGTTTTTGGAGACAAGAAATTTCTCCACGATCTATAAAAAGTGCAAACATTCAATCAATTGCTTTGTAACTGAAGAGGATGCTTAACCCAGTGAATTCCCATTCGCTCTTCTCTTTGTTGGTTGATCCTTGAAACGTTGAGATGTTATTGAAACACATGGTGACGTAATCCTCTAAAGTCTCTGGAGCCTTCTCTGCTACCTGGAAGTACCCCTGTGAGGCAGCACAAATACTCAAAGATTAGACTATATAATTGGTCAATTGTATTACAATTAGAATTTATCATGAGGTTTGAAACCTCGATATAGGTAATTTAAAACTCTAGTGCTGCCATTTCACTACCTACCATTTCATGAGAATAGTTTAATTGCAAACTACAGTTATGCTAAGAAGAAAGTAACAACCTGAGCCAATAGAAATCCATTCCTGTGGTAAGGCAGTGGAAGCTGGTGTATGTAGACTGCAAGGTCTCCTGGTGGGTACGCCGTCGCTACCTCCTGCAGAACCGGAAACGCTTCTGCACTGTCAGGACAAACCAGATCGAGGTACACGTCAATGACGACCTTTGAGTCCCTGGAAGATAAGTGTATGGATTTCCATAATGCTTGCAAAACTTCCTGCTTCGACCTCTGCGAACAGATGACGTAAATATTTAAACGAGTTTTTCTATAATTCGTCTATTTCTGCCAAATTCTGGCAGAATCCTGCCAACATTGAAAGAGAAGAGCAACATGAAATATTGCCTCAGTCAGGAATTAACCGAGGACCTCTTGATCATCACTCTAACACTCTACTGACTGTGCTAGGCAGGTATGTGTTGGGCAGGAGATTTCTTTGTTTCATGCACCACTTCACATTTGGACTTTGAATCACCATGGATCAGACTGGCAACTAAATGTTGACTTAGCTCATTTTGTAGAGTGTTAGGATGATGATCAAGAGGTCCTGGGTTCAATCCCCGCTGGGACAATTTTTTATTTTGCTGGCAGGATTCTGCCAGGATTTGCCAGAAAATGGCGAATTATAGAAAAACTCAAATGATGTGAACGTCCGTACTGCCGTTTATTGAACTGAGCAAGTAAGATTCGAGTCTTTCAGAACTAGTATGACTGAAAATAGTAACTAATATCTGCCATTTATACTGTATGTTCTTTCAATTTAGGAAAGATTCTGTTCTTTTCTTCATTCAAAACTGTTATTGGTAGACTACGGGGCCTATTTCCCTTATAAGCAGACACCTTTGATCTCATACAAAAGTGAATGTGTGATGGCAGATATAACACATTTTTGTAAATGTAGTGAAATCGTGAAAAATCCGACTATTTACTGACCTTGTTCCGTTAGATATTGGAAATCCAGGATAGGTTGAAAGCAGGTTGATCTGTGGGTTTATCCTCGGTACGACTTGAGCAGCACAGAACGAGACGACAACACACAAAATCCCCGTCTTCAGAATAAAATCCATTTTAACTGCAAAGAAAATCAATTATCACCGCCACGTATACTTATATAGTGATATTTTTGTTATACAATCAGTGCACTTCAAATTGTAGATATCAAACATCGATAGTGACAATTTATCGTACAAACTGCACTTATCTCTATTGTAACACGTTTAGCTGTGTCATCCTGTTCAAGTGTTTCTCTAAAAGTTGACAATGCGTTTGTGATGTTCCTATTTTTGAACAGTAGAAAGTAAAAACAACCTTGTGAACAGAATTTGGAATCAGAAATTAGTTATCAGCATCTTTTACAGATAGCCTCGTCCTGTTAAAACATTCTATTTCAGACTTTTTTGTTCATCTTAAATGGAACACATGTCAGAACTTTTTTTCTGATTTGACAGGTTTAAAGTCTTTCTCAAACCAATAGTTATTTTGAGCAGATCAATTTTAATGTTTGAACACATGCGAGGTTTTTTGAAATACGATTTGATTTGAATGTATTTTCAGTTGAAACAGACATGCAAACCTAGTGTCATTTTTGGTTCCTGGGTAAAAATACAGGGAGAAATGGTCGGAATAACGGGAAAGCGCGGAAAATTCTTTAGAGGAAATAAGTGGGAAAAGCTCGGAAAATTCTTTAGAGGAAATAAGTGGGAACCTGAGTGATATTTTTTCAAGAACTTTTAAGTTACGTTGAAAGAAAATCGGGTTTTTCACGATACACTCTTCTGTGAGATTATCTCACAGATCTTCACACAGGGAAGAGCAAAAAAAAATTCGTCAAAAATTGCCCCCAATGGGATTGGAACCAAGGACCTCTGGATCATGAAGCCAATGAAGCCAACTGTGCTAAGTCACTTTTTGGTTGCCTCTGTGAATCATTAAGGCCTTTATAAAGTCATGCTCTATTGATTCTAGAAATGAACAAAGTCCAACATGTGAAGTG
>JBCAUG010014702.1:0-10965 GCA_038406175.1 Haplosyllis leylae
ACCATTGTAAAACCCAGTCAGAAATGATTGACACCATCGAAAATAGTCAGAATTGATAGATCTACCTACAGGGTGAATTAGTGTGACGTTCTTGAGATTAAAAACTTCTATTGCAGTTGAGACAACAAAAAACGAGAAATGTGTATTTCCTTTTACCTACGAAGGAATCATATTTTATGATTGCACCAAATGGGGCGGAAGTAAGGCTTGGTGCAGTGTTACAGACAACTATGATAAAGATAAGAAATGGGGCTACTGCAACAGTGTAGACATCAGTGAATGCACAGGTGAGATGCTTTCCCTACAGGCTCCACAAGCTTTATTCAAAAAAGAATACTTTATTTGTATGAAACTATTTTAAACATGCTCTATTTGATACAAATTCAAGTTGTGCTGCTCAAATTTGTTGCTAACAAAAATATTTCTTTGAGGGAAAGGAAACTAATTATAAAAAATAACTAGGAGGACTAATGTGGGCACTTGCAATCATTGGCTTTAAATATTAGCACAATAGTCGAAAGCGTAGCACAACAGTCGTTAAGTGAAAAAAGAATCTATTTCTAATGTTATCTAATCTGTTGTTTTGACTGGAACAGTCAATATGACTAACAGAACATGATATAATTTTTTACAGGTGTAGGAACGGCGCCTCCTGCTGACGATGACTGGTCTGCTCAGATACTGCAAGGTGTCCCCACTGTACCAAGTCTGGGTACACCCATCAGTCTTGCTGTCTGGGGAGACAACGCCCAGGTCATTCTCACTCGAGGATTCAACCCACAGAATGTGTTGATAGCAGCTGCAGAACACCAACAGGGACGAGTGATAGCATTCACAGCAACACAGTACACTGAGAAATTCATCGCAAAGGATGCAAGTGTGAGTACAAGAACGAGCGACATCCTGGAAATAAAAATCTAAAAAATAAAAATCATTCAGTTTACTCAAAGGAAGAGACCATTTCACATATAGTTTGGCTGGAATCTGTAAACTTTGGTTTTAAACAATTCAATTTGACGGGCCACTCGCTAGAGCTAAAGAAAAACTTCCACGGTGTAGTTCAATTTAAAGCCATGATTGAGAGTACAAATACACAGGTTGATGTGAATTATGTATGTGAATAACGTGCAGGACTCATGTTTCGTTATTAAGATGGCGAGACTGTTCACCAATATGAAGAGTTGGCTGTTGAAAGGATCCGGATCAAGTGCTGTGGAAGACATCAGTTCAAAAACTAACTTTGTTGTCGGTGATTCCACAAAAATTGTGGTGTGGGACGGATCGCAAAAGTAAGTGTTGCTGAATATTACCTTAGGAACAATATTATGAATGGAAAGACATTTCGGCTTGCTTACCACCAAATATGAGAATCAATTGAAATAACACTCAACCATACATATCAATGATGCAATTACCATGAGTAATATGTAAACCTCTACTTCCATTCCATGTTTACTTGCTTTTCTTGTTTACAATTTACTCTCCTGGTATACCTTTACAGATCTGATTCCTTTGTTTCTGAACTGAAAACGTGGCTGGCATCTGGCAATAGCCTTGTTGTATCGTCAGATTCCTCTGGTATCAAGCAAGGAACTCATAATGCTCTGAACAAATTTCTAATAGAGCTGGGAATGAGCTACTTTGAAACCACTTGGAGTACTGATAAGGCAATTGATGTTAAGGCAAATAGGGCTTAAAAGGCTCATCTTGGTAAGAATTTGTCATATCAGTTTTGTTCAAAACAAAAAAACATTGTGATAATTTTTGAGTTCACACTTCAAATAATCAATGCAGATGAACGCTGTATTTAAACTTCTTTCTTGGCTTGTGAAGTAAGCTTATCCATCCTATTGAAGGGAAAAGTCATTTAAAGACAACCAAAATCTGGATTTATGATGGAGCCATTGACAGAATATGTCAATTAGTAACGTCTTTGTAAAAATATTACTTGATACCCTTTTATTTGCCAGCTAACATGTGAAGCCCTTTTTTCTGTTTTTACCTACTTCAAGGCAAACTTATAAAAGCGTGCATAACGCATCCGCACCTGATTGTTCACAACAAGTTCCTCATAACTGACTACACCGACGATGAAAACCTGCCACGTGAAGTGCTGAATAGGCTAAAGCCGAAGGTGGAAGCAATATTTGATCATTACAACGGAAAAATAAACTACATTCCCACTGAAGAAAACAATGCTGAAGGTACTAGTGTTTTGTCAAGTTGCAAACTTTTTTAGCAGATCACACGAACAACGAATCTTAATCTCTTGACTGGTTGCGATTAGATTGTGCAGAATATTTCAACAATCTTTGCAGGTACTGGAAAGGATCTGGCATATATTTATGCAAAGTTTCTGCTCGACAAAGGCTTCGTTGACAAAGCCCCCGGCATTGATCAACTCCCCGGTGACTTTGCCTCTGTTCCACAGCTTGTCAAAGCTGACATTGAAGTCAATTCGTACCAGTATGACTGGTTTGCTACGGGGTATTACTTACCAGCAGGAGTGGAGGCGACAATTAAGGTCTGTCTTCTTCGCATGTTTCTGTGAGAACAGGTTGCATTAATTTTTTCATGAATCAGTTATAGATCACATTAGAACCTATTCCAGATGTAGTGTCCAGAGCTGTTGTCAGTGAAATTATTCAGAGTTTCTATGGTATTTATTTCACAGATTTACGAAAAGACTGGAACTAACCAAGATAAATGGAAAGTATTGGTTGGTGTACATACGGATACACTGTATGCAAAATCCTATTTGGAAAGGTGGCCAAAAATAACCAAGTAAGTGGTAACCGAACATATCAATAAATTGTGTACAAATACGAAATGCATTGAGGTGTATGAGGAGTCTTGCACTTCAGTCAAGTGAAGCTTATTAATTGCAACCCATTTCTAAGCCACATCGCAGATGATGTAATGACTTGACACCTGACTGAAATAATAAGTCTTGTGTTTATTACCGCCCGCATACTTAGTTTGAGGAAGGGAAATGTTTTCGGTCATGTCTATTAATCTCTCTGTTCACATGATCCTTCCTGGGAGGATCATTAGATAGGCAGCAAGGAAGGAACAGGGATACTACCTCGCCCTCCGGCCCCCTCTCTCCCACCCCCAGCCTTCCAGCCCCGACCCTGCCCCAAGTCAAAACCTTAACTCAAATGCATCTGCCCCCGGCCACAACATAATAAGTGGAACACGAACGGTCAGCCTTCTACTTTCATTGATTATATTGTCTCACGCGGAACAGATGATGAATAACCTGAAGAATTCCCACACATATCGATTTTCAGTACCTGGAATTTGGCCGATAAGTCAGAGATGAAGTTCAAAAGTGCATTTGGAGGATTGGTTGTGATTCTGAGCCCAGGGTCTGGGAAAAGTTCCATAAAGTTTTCTTTGGAGAATGTTGTTGCTACTCCGAGATATGATGTGACCAATCCAGATAGTCGAGCAAAGTGGACTGAGAGGTAAAATGTTCCCCATGAGTTTGAATTTCAATAGTTGACTGCATAATAAGGTTATTGTCAGCTTGACAGTGTTTGCAAACACTATGTTCTATTTCCTGATGAACACTACTGAAATTCTCACAAATACATGCTTTTTTATTTAACACAGTAATTTTTATAAACTGGGTCTTAAAGAATAATCAGTTTAAAACTTGTGTACAAATGTTTTGCTTGTTCCTTATCAAGCCGTAAAGCACCGGGACTTTGGGCTCTGTTGGAAGGGGAATTCCTCACAATAGTTCTGAAGTCATCGGATGTTAGGAATCTGGATGATCCCAGACCCGTTGTAGAACTATGGGACAAAGTGATGAAAGCTGAGTACCATTTTACTGGCGATAAAATAAGAAATAGGAGGAGGCAGTGGTTTGTTCCGGACACACAAATAAGCCTCGGGTAAGTCCAAACCTGTCCTTGTCTGAATATCTGGGACAAACAAGTGCTCCTCAAAGTGTCTATTTATTTGCACACAAAGAATCGTTCACAAACAGAAAAAATATTATTTTTGTTCATATATTTCGTCTATGTGTAATTACTTCACCATGAACAGTTTGGCTCATTCTGGTTACCCAATGATGTACAAATGGAAGTTGGACTACTTACTGAAAGTTACCAAACCTGAACAACTCGGTGGTATTTGGGGGGAATTGCATGAAATCGGACACAATATGCAGGAGGATGCTTGGACACTGAAGGGACAGACTCAGGTGTGCATTCATACACACAGTTAATTCATTCTTCAATGTTTGTAGTCAGTCTGTTTTCCCTAAATAAAAGATTCCCCAGGTATGGGTTCTGTTGTGAAGATTTAAGTGAAAAAGCATTGTCAAATGAATAACTACCCATGTGGTCTACTGATGATTTTTTGTGGAGGGTTTACAGAAGGAGTACAGCTTTTGGATTATCTCTATGCTTGTTCCCTTCGGTATTTCTTCCATTCTTGCTCCAATATACATTGTTACCGTTGGTGATAGGTTATAGGGACCAATACCAGTTTATGATGTATGATGACACCCATACAAATTCATTGGACTACACACAGCTCCCATGCAATTTCGGTCAAATTTTAGCACTCCTATTTTTTGTTCCTTTGCTTTGCTGTAGACGAATCAAAGGGAGAACTTGTTGAGGGCGGGTCAATGGGTCAATGATGTAACAAATCAGGTTAACCTTTTGTAAACGATGCAAATGACAAAAGGCTGACCTGACCTGTTCCATCATTGACCCAGTGACCCACCCTCAACAAGTTCTCCCTATCTCTTATAGCTTGCCACTTCTTGATATTTACATTTATTTTCTTAGGTGACTACCAATCTCATCGTAATTTGGATCCGCAAGCATTTCGCTGGTCAAGATCCTTGGCTGAATGGATATGGCAACAACTGGCTTTCAGAATCATACATAAGTAATTACTAATTTTTCTGCAAGTTCATCTTCTTTAAATAGGAATTGAATTACATTCGGTAAACTATTCAGGTTTTTTTAGGTAGTTTAGAAATGCATATTGTCCACGAGACACCAGTTTTACCAAGCGAAGAAAATAAAGCAGTTATCATAAAAAAAATTAACACCAAATAAATGCAAAAATCTGTTCAAATTGAGGGTTATTTTGTGAATATTATAAGGATTTACAGACTGTTTTTTTCCTATTTTTTTCTTGATTAGAAACTTATTCTGTTTTTACTTTAGATAATGGTAAAAAGTTACTCAATGATCTGGGAGAAACGTTTTCGTTTGATAAATATGTGGCTGATATTTATAACGCCCTGTTGATTTATGCTCAGTTGGGTCATCATCTTGGGTGGCCTCACATCATGAAAGTTTTGAGGTAATATTTGTAGTTTAAATT
Organism: Haplosyllis leylae; assembly: GCA_038406175.1. Taxonomy (NCBI): domain Eukaryota; kingdom Metazoa; phylum Annelida; class Polychaeta; order Phyllodocida; family Syllidae; genus Haplosyllis; species Haplosyllis leylae. The sequence goes on from JBCAUG010014702.1 coordinate 5,356, forward strand.
GCTGATTAGTGCAAATTTTTATCTATTTTAATATTTTGAATTGAATTTTATCTGTGCACGTTTCTCAGAATCAACATTAAACGTAAAGAATTAATGGTACACATGAACAGAAAATTGTTCTTGCGGTGAAGCAAAAACCGATATCTATTCTCAGGGTTTATAATACTCTCCCTGACCCACCAACTGATCAGGATAAAATTGATGAATGGGTGATTCAAACATCTAAAGTTGCCAACCGAGATTTAAGACCTTGTTACGAGTTTTGGGGATGGAGTCTGACTGATAGAGTGAAAAACGAAATTGGTCATTTGACTCCTTATTTCTGGAAAGATGCAGCAACTGAAGAATGGGCTCCAGAAAGATCTGCATTTATCATGAAGAGATATCCCACCGCAACAAGAACGGTAATAATTTATGGTAGCATGGAATAAAATTGATCTATTCAAAGCTCTTCACCTTTAATTGTAGGAGCTAAGATATGGAGCTAAAATGTTGCTTGACAAAGCTTGCAATAGTTTGATGGATCAAATAGAGTATATTTGCAACCAATTCTCTTTTTCAGATTGACAAATCCACAGAGAAATTTGATGACTCGATTCCCCCTCCGGTCGTTCCTCAACCAATGATGAAGGCGACAAACCAACGGAATATGTGAATATCAAGAAGAAGCATTGATCTATTTGGAAAATTTCCATCTGAATCTCATATGTATTTTAAAAATAATAAAAACTAACTGGAAAAATTAACGAACTCTTATTTTTACTTGACTTTTTAAAAATCTCAAATTTCCCTTACTGTTCAACCCCAGTCCACAGCCTAGTTCATCTAAAGATAGAGCAATGATTTACTGTTTCCTTTGCATATCTATAGGATCAATATTTATCTGTAAGTTCATTATTTCAATCAAGTTGCATTGAGTTGCATCTTGTACAATAATATGTGGACCCGTAATTTGGAGTTCTATTATACTCACAAAAATATGTAACTAGTATTTCAGTCAATCCGTGACGTATAAGTAGCGTCAGAGAACGAATAATCATCTTCAATTAGTATTTTTTTATTACTGTACAACAAATCTTGGTCTTCACGATCACCATCATATTTACAATAGCAGCGATTTACCTAAATAAGAGGTGTTGACACTGGCCGACACATGTTGCCTGAAAAGATTCAATTTATCGCAGAAAGAGGCGTCCTGATTTCCGAAATCTGCTACGACAGCGACATATGCGGCAACACTTCCTATTATCTAAGGAACGAAAATTATTAGAAATATATAAAATGGTCCTGCAGTTGAAGATAATTTGGATTTGCATATATACTTCCCAGCACTACTTTTAGATGCAAACTGGTCATACAAGCATGATGATTCTTCAATAAAATCTAGGATGCTTGGTAGGTGGTGTAAATTTATCATTACACCCCGACTGCGCTGTTATCCATTGTTCTTTTCTGTGGATTCTTCCACATTAACACATGCCTCTCCCTTATAGTCCTTTGTCACATCAGGGTGTAAAATATTTAACACAGTCAGGGCCATTGTGTTCCTTAAACCCAATGCCTGCATTAATTTTTAAGCAACACTGGCCCTTCCATGTGTTAAATCTTACTTAAGTCACTACTAAATTCAATCGAGTTTTTCCTTATGAGATTTTGTAGAATTCTACAGAATTTAAAATAAAAAATGGTAAAAACTCTTGCTTGAGAGTTAGAGGTGCTAGCAGGGTGCCACAGAGACACATGTAACATGGACAACTTTAAAATGGATCCTAATTCATGCTTCAGTGATTTACCACATTCTATAGAATTCCATAGAATTCTACAGAATGCGTCTTCATAAGGAAAAACTCGATTGTGTGTCAATTTATTACCGTCAGTGTATGTGTCAGTATGGACGAAAAGTAAGAACACTTTGTCTCAAATGCCCAAACCTGTAGACCAAATAAATTGCAAATTTCCTGCATGTCCACAAGGAACGTTCGGTATTATTTTTTGTCGATTAGGGCGTTCAGTTTAAATAAAAACCAAATTTAGGCATTTCCTTTTCGAACACAGAGAACAATAAAATCTGATATGTGTGTCAAAAATGTCAATGATATCATTCATACGAGATTCCATTTTCCATTTTTCTACACTCAAGTGTGAAAATGTTCTTGAAAAGTGTTGATTTCTATGACTAGGCTGTCAATGGTCAATTTAAAATAATCTGCGTCATTTTCTCATGTTTTAGATCTGAAATTTTCTCTTTTGTTTCGGGTCTTTTTGACAGATATTTGCCATTAAAATTTTGTAGGAATTCATTATTTTAACTGTTAACAAGAATGTCTTTCAATCTAAGGTACAGCACTACCAAATGTCAAAAACATGTTTAAAATGCACAAAACACAGGTCTTTGTAAATTGAATTTGACATGATCTTGACATGGAGTAACATTGACTTTCAGGTGACTTTGATCTTTTCAGCAAGTTTCAATGGATTACAATCAGATACAGGTAAAATTATTTAACATTTGACACTATTGCTTTTTCGAAATTAACCTTGATTCCATTACTTTAAAACTTAAAGATGACTTAGCTATTGCAAAGATATACTTGCTCACAACAAAATTTCCAGGATCAATGGCTAAAGATTAGGCCCAAAAAGCTTAATAATGCAGACAGACACAACTGAAAATAACACCCATCCACAAGTGCAGATGATAACAAAGCTGGGACGCAATCTGGGCTGCTGAACACACATCTGCCGTCCATGAATCTGATTAACACCGAAAAGCACCTGCTAAACGATACTTGAAAAACAAAAGACCCGAAATTGACCTTTTGAACAACCGCTTCAGTGACTTGTTGTAGGATGTGTTGTCAAACAGACTATAGCCATTAAAATATGAATTGGCAAACATCACACATACATACATGTGTTGAAACTGAAGGACTGATTTTTATTGAAATTGCGTTCAGTGCAATTTGAGCACAAAGAAATGACTAAGAGTGCGAATAGTAGAACAAAAAATTTCTGTGGTTCAAGTGAGGACAACGTGTTAATACTTTAAATTAAATTTTAATTTTCATTAAAGTTAAAACTGAAACTACAGTATCGATGCTACCAGAGTATTTGAAATATTATACAGTATTGTATGTGCAATGCATTTCCAGATTATTTCTGGTATTTTTTGTTCCTGTCGCCGAACCATTTTTTAATAATACATCCCTCTTCAGGGGGCGCGAACCCATGTAAATCCGCCACCGCAGTTCATCATATTCACTTAAGAACAAGGTACAGTAAACAACAATGGACAGAAAGAAGCAAAAAGAAAGGAAGCAGAAAACAAAAATACCAAATTGGTGGGGAGGGAGGGGAACTGAAAAGATCATGTGCAAGAAGTCACATTATGTACGCGATGAACTTTGCGTGAACCTGTACTTCCGCCGCAGAGATGTATCAATAGACAAGAAGAGGCAACGATTTAATCTTACCTTAATGTCTGTTAATGGATGTCCACTGAGATTTGACACCAACGCCCCTTCTTCTGATATATAGTTGATTCACCTTTAAAGCTGTACAGTAAATGTGGCAAAATCTCAGTTTCACAAAATCTCACTTTGATGATGACCTCCATTTGAAATCTCATTTCACTTTCCGAAATCTCAGACGACCTCTAGGTAGATTGAATTTCAAACTTTGATTGATAGGAAATTCCAGTCCTTTGTAGGTTTCTAAATTTGTCCACCACAGTGCACAGATGTGGCCGGAAACACACTCTTACTTCCGTCTAGTGGGTGAGAATCTTACTTTGAACTTGATAGTCACCGAAAACACCAAAAGACATTGGAGTGACTTCGCAGGATTATTGCAACAAAACTGATCAACAAGACGTGAGCAATTAATTAGCAAATGACATAACCCCAAACTCAGAACGTTTCTGCTATATCTACTGCTTAAAGATTTCTCCATTTCATCTAAATTTCATCGACATATTTGCAGTTGATATGCGATCATTTCGTTTCTTGTAATCAACTACCTTCCTTTCACTAAGCATTGCCTTCAACGTTATCAGACAACAATCCTTTCCTTTCTGAAACGTCGAGTCCACGGTACGATGAAAATGAAAGTAATTCCATCGTTCGCAGTAAAATGTTTACAATTCACTTTCCATGTTGGCGTCACCAATTCCTGTGAAAGCTTTGAAATTTAAAAACAACTTTTTTATTTGCGATGACACAGATAAGAGAATTCACAGTTACTTTATTGATGAACGGTTGTTTTGCAGTTGGATCAAAATATTTGGATAACAAGTGACTTTATTGGACTTTATTGGAGATTTACGGCAGGACGGGTTATCTCGACGAGACAGCTATAAACGTTAAAACGTAATATTGTCGCATTCGTTTATGACCGCTGCGTGCTTATCAGTCGCATATGGTGTTCGTAGTCTCCTACAATTATCAATTCAAATACAAGAAGGTCCTCCTTTTGGAAACCGCGAGAGGCATATCGCCCACAGCGTAACTTGTCCGGGGGTACCTCTCTACTGCCTGGGGGTACCCCTATCCTGGTTGAAGGTACCCTATCCTAGCTGGGAGATACCCCTATTTTAGCTGGAGTATTCCCCTAGGCAGGACCAGTGACAGGGCTAGGGGGTAAACCCCTGGAAAAGACCTGGGACCAAAGACTAGTGTATCCCCTCAGAAGGGACATGGAACCAGAGACTGGGATAGTCCCCCTGTGGACAGACACACGCCTGTGAAATCAGTACCTTTCCCACCCTTCAGATGCGGGCGGTAACAACAACAAAGAAACAGACACACACACACGCACACACATACACAAGAAGCAGGCAATAATCTACGTGAAACACCTACACAAATCCGAAACCAACACCAACGCAAAAAATAATACGAACAATTATCAGTTATTGATCCACTGCTCATCTTCATCTCCATCGTGGTTAATCAATTCATTTACATCACTGAATCATTCATTGTCCGGAGGATCATTGAAATGCTTTCAATCACAGAACGTACAATGAGCTATTTTTGTAGTTGTATTGCATCCCATGGCATCATATTACGTCTTTATTTGCCTGCTGCTTCCCGCAACAATGTAGAATGAAAATGCATTTTGACAATAGAGGAATTACCAGCAATGTTATTCAATGTACATTGATGATATTATCGTCGCGATGCACTGATTGACTGAAGGTGGGACTATTTTTAGTTGAACCCAAATTTCCCCATTAGGATTATCTCAGTCTCAAAATGTGGTAATTGAGTCTTTCGTCGGTTTTTCGTATTGGGATGTGGTTTTGATCTGAAAATATTTCACTTTTGAGATGTAAGATTTTCGTATATAAATTTTCTGGATTCATTGGGTAAAAATTAACTTCAAAATTTTCAAATATCATCAACATCTTAATTTCATTTCGTCTTACTTCATTTACCATCTAATATCACAAAGAATAAATCATTAAAATAATCTAACATTAGTTAATTTTGCGAAATTAAGGTTATGAAACAAAAACATCTGAATAGGTAAAAGAGAATATTGGGCCACTATGGCGGAGTAATTACGTAATCCCCCCATTCAGGGGATTACGTAATCACTCCTCCATAG
>JBCAUG010014713.1:0-10965 GCA_038406175.1 Haplosyllis leylae
TGTATGACTGTACTTGGAATTTTCACAATGTAAATGGCACTTTTTCATTAAACAGCATTAACAGTCTAAAAGGACTCATCAATTGCTTTAAAACGAGCCAAACATCATTAAAATTGGTTCAATAAAAGCTGCACAATCACATATTTAGTCGCAGCATTTTTTTGCTGGGTGTCAATGGCAACGTGGTACAATATCACTCACTGATCTCTGAAAAACTGAGGTCTCGCAAGTTCGCGCGTTAGCGGCAACTCAAGTATAAGGAAGACCTACCACATTTGTATACATGTATTCTTGTTATTATCGCTCAAAGTCTCCGCAACATTATCATGATGTTTCCACCCTGTGTCTCAATTCAAAAACGTTTACAATATTACCTGAAACTAGAACAATTTAGAGCACAGATTTTGGCAACTGTCGTCGTCGTTTTCTTTTTGAACAGCAGGAAAACAAAGTCACATGTCAGCCACAACCGTGACGTCACATCCGCCGAGCATCCGGGCATTACATCCATCATGGCGGCTTAGTGGCGAAGCCGAAAATCACAGGTGCGAATAAAAAGTTGGATTATACTAAAATAGTGCAAGATAACTATGTGAGAGTGGGGATATTAAGAGAAATATGTGTTGTGTATAAGTTGGCGAAATTTGAAGGAAATTAACAGTATGGTGGTTGAGAAAACTGCCCTGACATTTGACGACAAATCTTGTAGACATGTTGAAGTGAAGCCTCTGATTTCGGCATCGTCTTTCTTATGTCCCGAATAGATCCGAGTCCATGTTTCTACTAATTGTGTAATAATATATTCGGGAGATACTTTAAAAAGATCGTCAGTGATGATCGGTTTACTAACTGAAATATTGAGTATTTTAGACTTTGATACGAGCAAGAACACACTTCGAAATGCAATCAATTTGTCCACCATTGTTTTTATGAATGAAACTTTAGATCTTGTAAACTAAAGGTTCTATTTATAGATCTTGAAAACTATGTTTGGGGAATTTATTACATATTTAGGGACATTTTGTAATACTAAAGCATTTGCATTTTGATTCTGGTGATTGTATACCAGTCTTCTGTGCCTAAACAAAGAGACTCCCTCATTTCCAAATAGCCTTGTTTACATCATGTTTTTACACTAAATCAGCATGAAAACTGGGATTATAAACAATGCTTCTAGTAATAATATGAAAAAAGGAATAAATTATCTAGTGTCGGACAGTGAGCCTTCAAATCTGATACTCCGACACAAAAGTTCCTAAAGTATTCAGTTCGTAACGATTGTGCATCTTTATCCCAAACAGTGAGAACAATAAGTAAAACTTGTTCAGTAACCATGGAAGCAGAGGAGATTAACACTACAGAGTCCAAAACTGAGGTTGAAATGGACCAGGAGGAAGAGGAAGGAGAGTCAGAGGAAGGAAGTTCGGAATCTGAGGAATCCGGGTCGGAGGATGGAGAGAGTGAAAGCGAAGGATCGGAGGAGGAGGAAAGCGGGAGTGAAGAAGAGAGCGATAAAGATTTCGAAGCAGTGAGCGGCGAGGAGGAAGGAGAAGAAAATATGGAAGAAGGCAGTGAGAGCGAATCAGAATCGGGTAATTTGTAAACCTTACCGTCAATTTACCCTAAAATTTTTTTACGAGAATTTCCCCTCAAAAATTGCAAATTACTGTCAGCATAACAGGTTTTTTCGACCCCCGGCAGGATCAAGATCGAGTCCACTGTCCAGAGTTCCACACCAAACAATAGGGCTTGAGTCAAGTTATGAATTACAAAAAGAAAATGAACTGTATCAAAGCACGTGTGCAATGTAACTAATAACTTTCTGTGCGAAGTTTATTTCAACCAGTGAGATGTTTCTACAATGAAACATGGTTTGTATTTACAGATTGGGAGACAGAAAGCGAGTCCGGCGAAGAAGGCAGAGCGGAGGGTTCGGAGGAGGTGAATGACGGTGAGACGTCCCAGGATTCGTCGCAGGTCTGGCAGCAGTATGAGTCGAGTAGTGGGGACGAGGATTCACCGCAATGTGCGATCTGTCTGGCGCGGCTGAAGTCTCAGGACGTGGGGACCCCAGACACCTGCGATCATACCTTCTGTCTGGACTGTCTGCTGGAATGGTCAAAGGTGAGTTAAAAACGTTTCGTTGACAGGCAAAATTATCAAAAGGTGCCACCCGTCAAAGTTACATTGACGGTGACAGACTCATTCGATGTGAACAGGCTTAAAGCTTTGTTTACACGTAAGGTTTTTACATCATCTTTATCGCCGTTTAAAATGGTTTGAATGCATCCTTATGGTGTTGCTCCTACATGGCATTAAACATCAAAGGTGTCGTTAACAAAATGGTCCAAAGAATGGTATTCGTAATCTGTTGAACAACGATCAGTTCAAGCCATAACAGTAACCTCTCGTTTCGAAGGCCACATTTCTCTTTCAAAGAGTTTTGGATGTTGAAAGGAATTATCATCGAGAAAAATTGGGAATACGATTGACATGTCACTGGATTTTTTGACCTGAAAAGATAGGCGTCTGCCCAAATAGGTTCTTACTATATTGAATGAAAGAGTTTGCTATCTGTGAAAACGTGTCCATAATATTGTCCCTTCACAAAAGTCCGCTGATCGCGACGTAACTTCACAGGATGTCAGGACTTGACAGTATACATCAATCCGTACGCCAAGAAACAGTTGTCAGGGTTACTTCATTTTCTGTTGTTTTGTATTTGACAGAACGTTAACACGTGCCCAGTGGATCGTCAGGTTTATAATCTCGTTCTCGCGAGACGTGAGATTGACGGTGTCGTTCACAGACGGGTGAGTAGCATCGATACAAACCGATTCAATCGTGTTAAATTTTGTTGTTGTAATGGTTTAAGCATCAATTCAAAATTTAAAATCTTGATGAAAAAATAGTTTAAAAATTGATCTTGAGCATGAAAAGAATGGCTGAGTTGTGTCAGGCTGTTGGTGTTTACTTATCGTCAAATGTGGTTCTCTTATCTCTGCAGATTCCGGTTGAAAACCGTCAGTTGGCTGACGAAGGAGTGCAGGAGGAGGATAATACATACTGTGAGATCTGTGGGTGTGCTGACAGGGAGGACAGGATGCTGCTGTGTGATAGCTGTGATCTGGGGTAAGTGAAGATGTACTGTGAAATCTGTGGGTGTGTGTGGGTGTGGGTGTAATGAAAGCATAGAGCAAGCTTACATAAGCAGGATTAACCTAAAAAGTGATGTGCAAAATGGCAAATCAAACTAAGAAACTGAGCGAAAATACATATGTAACGGATAAGTGCATATAGTTCTTGTTGCAATATCCAAGTACATCAAGGTCCTTCTAGATGCAACACAAAGACAGTGTGTGAACTCCTAGGTGTAACGGTATCACTAAAGCATGTATCTCTACTGTATCTTTATCGTCAATGAGTTGAAATGTCAGTTACTAAATTTAAACCAGAGATAGGACAACCCGACATTGCTGGTTTTCTACAAAATACACCCAATCCAGAATATAGACAGAAAGCAAAAAACAGCACCCCTCCTAGTACAGAACATCCACGGTGCAAAAAGTTAAACATGTCTACAGAAACAGAAACATCCCCCAATGTAGTATCAGGTCAACCCGAAAACAATTCATTGGAGTCTGGAGAGGCATTAATAGCTAAAGAGGAAGAGGAAGAACTATCCCCTGAGTTGACAGCACTACTGGCCAGAATCGAAAAAATCCTAAATCCTATGAAAGATGACATAAAAAATCTCAGAGAATGTGCCGAACAGCAGGAGCATAAAACTACGTTGGTAGAAAAAGTGATGGCTGAGAACTTATTACTAAATGAACGTTGTGACAAAATGGAAAAAGAAAACGCAAACCTAAGGCAAAGGTTGAACAAAATTGAAAACAGTCTCTTAGCCAATAATGTAATATTCCATGGTGTTGGCGAAGAGGCTTGGGAGATGAATGGTAACAGGAGACAGAAGATAACCAAAATATTAGCTTGCACTATTAATAGACAAAGCCCGCAAGAGCAAATGGACATTGCTTACAATATCCCGATACACTCCACTCGAAGAATTGGCATAGCAAACAGTCACAGAACCAGGCCGATATCAGTTCAGTTCGAACGAAGTATTGATGTGTAACATTTGTTTGACAATAGGGAATACCTACCGGAAGGAGTTCATATCACCAAAGAGTACAGTGATGAAACAGAAAAAAACAGGAAGACCTTAAGACCAATATTGAATCTTGCTAAAAGTAAGTCAAAATACAAAGGGAAGTGTAGGTTGGATGAGGACGTATTAGTGGTTAAGGGCATTCATTACACCGTCAACGATATCTACAAACTGCCTGAGGACATAAATGGGTACCACGCAACCAGTAAATCAAACCCAAGCATGACATGTTTCTTTGGAGAATTAAGCCCATTCTCCAATTTTCACGAGTGTTCTTTCAAGCTAGAAGGGATTAATTTTCATAGTGGGGAACAGTACATACAATACACGAAGGCCAAATACTTTGAAGACGAGAAGTTGGCAAGAAGAATTCTTCAAAGTGATAATCCACTAAACTGCAAACTGCTCGCCCGGGAGATAGAAGATTACAACCATTCTAACTGGGTTGAGAATGCAAAAAACTTATGCTATCCGGGTCTTGAAGCAAAATTTGTACAGAATAAGCCACTAATGAAGATACTGGAATCCACTGGGGATAAAATTCTAGCTGAAAGCTGTCACGACAAACTTTGGGGTACCGGTGTTCCTCTCTTCAAAGTAGACTGTCTAAATATGGATAAATGGGCAAACGTTGGTATACTCGGTGAGATACTGATGCAGATAAGAGAAAGGCATTCAACTAGAACCTCACTACCTAATGAAAGGAACAGTTCGAGTTTGAACAACCCTACACCAGAATCTGAATCTCACATGGACCATGATGGCAGCTCGTAAGTTCGGTATGTAACATAGTACCGTCCAAGTTGAGTTCTAGACGTAACACATGAAACACTAATAGTTTGTAAGTTCCGGATGTATCACAGTCCCACTAAGTTAACTTCTAGACTTAATACATGAAATCCTTATAATCCCTTGCATCTTGTGTCAATCATTCATATTATTATTCTGATTGCAACATTGTTAATGTTTTTTCTGGATGTATTGCCTCAATGAATTCTAAATGTATCGCCACGACGCTCTGTTTACATGGTTTAAATGTTCTACAGTGAATTATTGATTTTCTGACCCAGTTCGTGTCACAACAAATCAGCTCCACCGGACTGCTAAATGACAACATAAGACAGGTATTGTTCTTGTGTATTTCTCATTGTATTTGTGTGCCTTGTTATATTGTTGTAATTGTTCATCATTCAACATGTGTATTCAGTCATTGCGCACTACACCGAAAGAGCAATTGAGACCAGAGAGGTGGTCTATGAATAATGACGATGATAAGTGTGATTACTTAACTCTGGCAGAAATGAAACAGTGTAACAATAATGATGGCTTGTCAATATTACAATTCAATGTCCGAGGTATCAGTAACAAAAAGCATGATTTGTTACAGCTCTTGACAGATTGTGATATTGACATAGCAATTATAAATGAAACTTGGCTGAAATATGACTCTACCTTCAACTTAAAAAACTACAATTATGTTGGTAAAAGTAGACAATCTCGAGTTGGTGGAGGTGTAGGCTTTCTAATCCGTTCTGATCTTAAATACAGAACGCGCGATGACCTATATGTAGAAAACAAATGCTGTGAGAACGTAACAATTGAGCTTAAAACCTGTACCTTCCCAATTTTAATCAGTTCTATGTATAGGCCGCCAAACACTGACATAAAAGAATTTCTATCTACTTATGAGAAATTGTATAAATTATTCAGAAAGGAAAAGTCTGCGAAACTGATTATTGGTCTTGACCACAATTTAGATTTCCTGAAAAGCCACAAACATAGTCTAACAAAATCATTCATAGATTTTAATATTGAAAATGACCTATTTCCATGCACTACAAGGCCGACTAGAATAACTACGAAAAGCGCCAGTTTAATTGACAACATAACTGTGGATGAATCACTTTATCAGAACTGCACTAGTAGCATCATAACAAGTGATATAAGTGATCATTTAGCTTGTCACTCAACTATGGAGAATATCTATGTAGAGCATTTGCCAATGATTAACAAAAAGATTCGTAAAATCACTAAGAAAAATACTGCAGCTCTACTGTCTGATTTAGAGTGCATAGATTGGGATTCCATAGTTAAAAACAAGCCATTAAACTCTGGGTTTAATGATTTTCATAAAACCCTCACAAATTTAATCGATACTCACATCCCAGAAAAGGAATGTTGTGTGAGGCGAATTACGAAGGTTAAGGAGCCATGGCTAACTAGTGGGATTTCTAGATGTAACAAAAAGCAATTAAAACTATACAAGAAAACGTTACTTCTAGATGCAACTGAACATGATATTGACACTTACAAAAATTATAGAAACTGTTTACGAAGGCTCAAATGCTCTTGTAAACTTAAATATCATAATGAACTATGTACCAAGTACAAGAGTGATACCAAGCAATTGTGGAAAGTTATCAACGCTGCTTGTGGCAAAATTAATAACAAAACAGAGATAATTGATTGTCTCAACATAACGGAACCAAAGTTTTTGAACAAAAACATATAGCAAATGAATTTGCACGATTCTTTGCTTCAATTGGCATTGAATATGCCAAAAAGATTGAACCGGACAAAACATGGAATCTTGACCATTACATTAATAAGATGGTAAATGTTGATAAAAATATCATGTATCCGACAAGTAAAAGGGAAATCGAACTTATCATCCAAAATCTTAAACCAAAAACTAGCAGTGGCTTTGATGGTATAAGTAATAAATTACTGAAAAATATAGCAAGACCATTACTCAGTCCCTTGCAGACTCTGTTTAATATATCACTGACGGAAGGCTGCTTTCCAGATCAAATGAAGGCTGCGGATGTAATTCCATTATTCAAAAGCAAAGACAAGACAGACAAAAATAACTTAAGACCAATTTCACTATTGCTTACTATATCAAAAATATTAGAAAAAATTGTGTACAAGAGGACATACGATTTTCTAAATTCCAATGACTCTATTTACTCCAGTCAGTATGGATTTAGAGCCAAACACAGCTGTGAAAATGCTGTCCAAGAACTGGTCTCGCATATAGTCAAAGGCTATGAAAATAGAAAACACACAGCCGCAGTTTTTCTGGATTTGTCGAAAGCCTTCGACACCATTGACCATAGTATCCTTCTAAAAAAATTGGAAAGGTATGGGATAAGAGGGGTAGCTAATGACTGGTTTAAAAGTTACCTCACGAATAGAAATATTCGTGTAAAACTGGAAAGTGAAGCTGGAACCAAATACCACTCCAAGACACATCCCATAACCCTAGGGGCTCCCCAGGGTAGCTGTCTCGGTCCTCTGTTATTCCTGATTTATACTAACGATATCCACCTGACTATAGAAAACTGCTTGTGTATCCTGTTCGCGGATGATTCCACAATCTATGTCATGCATGACAACCTTAATTATCTTCGATGGTGTCTAGAAAGAGATTTGCAGTTATTATCCAGTTGGTTCCGAGCTCACAAACTCACATTAAATGTTGATAAATCGGCTCTAATTTTCTTTCATAATAAAAAGAATCACCTCAAATTTAACATAAACATTGATGGACGGAAGGTCCCTCAATGTAGTTCTACTAAATTCTTGGGAATCTGGATTGATGAGAAACTAGACTGGTTGGAACACACAAGCCGACTATACTCTAGGCTTATTAGAGCAAAATCCCTAATTCAGCGTAGCTGCAAGCTCTTGACTGTGGAAACTAAGCGAATACTGTACTACGCACAATTTCAAAGTATTCTAACATATGGCATAGTAGTATGGGGCAACATGTGCAATAGAAGTAGGATTAATAAGTTACATAAGTTACAAACTAAGTGTTGGAAATTGATTGATGACAACAAAGATGGTGTCCTACTCTCGGTATCAAAATTAATAGACTTAGAGAACAAAAAGCTGTGCTACAAACTACACCACCGGTTACTTCCTGTAAGCGTTCAGAAAGCATTAACTACTGATAATCTTAGCAAAACCTTAGCCAAAAATCACTCTTACAATACTAGAAGAAAACAGACCTTAAACATACCTTTATGTCATAATAAAGGTTATAAAAACAGTTTCTTGAACAAATGTCTCACCACAATGTCCACAGTTCCAGTTGCAACATTAGATCTACCAAACATTCATTTGTTTGTAAAAGAAATTAAATCCAAAATAAATGACTAGATTACACGTATAGGCTTTCTGGATGCAACAACTGTAGCATAAGATGGTAACAGTTCTGTATGTAACGACCGTTAACCATTCTAATACGAGGTTATAGATGTAACAACGATGTGATGAAATTAGTTACAGTTCTAGATGTAACTATCCTCAAAAAAATCATCTGGATGTAACATAATGGATAATACTACACAGGTGGCATGTTCTTGATGTATCCGTCACTAAGAATTGTCTGAATGTAACATACATGTTTGCATTAACTCTGGATATATCACAACTATGTGCATGAACGGCATATAATTAATCCAATAATTATTGCATGTTAATCGTACAATCCATCACAAATGTCGTCGCGTAGCCCTCTGGTCTGCATAAATTAAACCAGTCTAAAAATAGATTTGACCAGTCACCACCAAAACCACCAAAATGGCGGCAACACGAGATGGTTCAATGTTACATGAACTCTATAAAAGTGTGTTCAACTACGTTGTTCAAGAAGAATACTCTGACTGTGTAACACCAATCGAGGCCGGCAATGGTATGATTACTTCTGAGTTTGATAATAGTGAGTACGCACTTAGTTTGTACATAGACAAGAGTCACATGTATCGATGGGATGGACTGTATGATGGAAATCATCTGTTTCGTCTATTTGGTTCCTTCTGTGATATGGACCACAGTGAAATTAGAGCAATGGTAATTAAGGAAGCAGAGACAGCAATTGATTTTTATGAGAACATGTGTAAAGTAGCATTATGGAGTCACCGAAAAGACATGACTGAATGGATTAACTACATGAAAAAGGATGGAGTTCGAGGTGACGACATCAGTGTTTTTATACTGGGCATACTTTTTCAAAGACATATCATGGTTGTAACCAAAACACTCCCTTGGAGTACTGTAAACTCGAAGTGTCTACAGGCCACTACTAGCTTGTATAACCATTGCGGCACTCATCTATTATACATGGGCAACAACCTGTTCGCTCATCTGAAACTGAAAACTGGATGTCCGCTGACCTTTCCCCTCAGTGTACACCATGGTGAAGGTCAATGACTAGTACATCCCTTGGAGCAAACCGAAAACCTTGAGTTGCTGTCAAAGCTAGCAGGAGTTTACGACACTGGCCCGGGTAATTCTTCAGACAGTTCGAGCTGTAACAGCGATGAAAGCAGCAAGAGTGTAAGCTCATTTCCTAATCATCCTGCCCCAAACCCAGTGGTAAACGACAATACGTCAAATTATGGATGTAACATCGCTCCAAGAAATTCTGGAGGTAACGTGAACATCGTAGACGATAACAATACTGATTCTGGACGTAACAGAGATGGAACCACTGGAGTCACACAAGATGAAGAAACCTCGGAAACTGTGCACGCTACTGATGGAACTGCGTTGATTACATACGGACAGGTAACCACTGATGTAGTTAATGTCATTAATCGTGAGTGCACTGTCAATCTGGAACGACTAAGCCAAACGGATATTGACAAATTAACTGCACCACCGAGAAACTCCGAGCCAACATTAGATGATAATTCCAGTGAAACTTCTACTAACACTAATACTGTTCCAGAGGTTCACACGTACTTCATGAGAAACAGACCAAAACCTGTATCCGTCAGTAGCAGACCGTCCCGTACTGAACGGAAAAACTACACAGAATTAACGAGTGGTAGTGAATCAGATAGACCAAAGGCAAAGCCACGGTCAAGACCACCCTCCAGACCAGGTCATGGCCCTTCTAAGGACCGACTGCGCTCGCAAACGCATGGCAAAACAGAAACTCCTGATGTAACAGAAAATACACTAAACAAACCAACGAATAAAGCTTATCAATCTGACTCCGAGGATTCTGCAAAAACTAGTGAAGCATTCACGGACAGTGACAATGAACCACTCGCAAATTACATCAAGAACCGCAAGTCAACAACTCAGGACTCTACGAAAAAAGAAGACTCTTCATCTTCGGGTAAAAAGCGCGGATCGTTTGTGGTAACAACACATGGCCCGTGGAAAATAAAAAAGAAGCGAAGCTTTAAGTGTAGGTACTGTACATTTAAAATGTGCAGTTCGAAAGAACTAAATGAACACTACAAAAGCAAGCATCCACTGAAACGTTGTTCTGTGTGTAACAAGGCTTTTTCAAGCCTGGACAGTCTAAAAAAACATAAATTGCTCCACACGGAAAATAAATATCCATGTAGGTCTTGCGACAAATCATTTCAGTACGAGAGCAAGCTCTCTGAACATCATGTTAGTCACATGCGTCTTGGCTACAAAAAGTGCTCATCTGGAAATTGTAAGAAAATTTTCAAACGTGAAAGCGACTTGAACAGACATGTAGCTACTCATACGAATAAGCCTTTTAAATGTGATTTGTGTAGTTACAAAAATTCTGACATACGGAATCTGAGACAACACCAAAGGAAACACTTCCCTGGCAAATATGAATGCCCAAAATGCGGGGAGAAATTTAAATACCATATCCAAAAAACTCGCCATGTAGCACAAGGTAAATGCAATAAGTCTTAACTGTTGTCGTTTTGTCGTTCTGTTATTCTGCATATGTTTTTAGGTGGTTTAAGTTTACACTTAAACCACCTTATAGGATCACGGATGGCAACTTC
>JBCAUG010014724.1:0-10962 GCA_038406175.1 Haplosyllis leylae
GATCAGGAATTGGATGAATCTCAACCCATTTGGTGAATTGGTCCACCATCAGTAAGATGTAGCGATTACCAGACTCCGATGGTGGGAAAGGCCCCAAGATATCCATATGAACCCGTTCCATAGGAGCCCCCACCCTAAAGCTACGTAATCTGGCTCTAGGCTTAACAGTGGACTTTTTTTTCTTGTTACACACAGGACAAGAACGGACATAGACTGAAACGTCTGTAGTTAGCTCATGCCAGATGAAAGAACGTTTAACCCTGTCGAGGGTTTTCTGGGTACCTAAATGGCCAGAAGTTGGACAATCATGACGCCCTGCCAGGACTTCATCCTTGAGGGTATTGGGAACCATGAAGAGCAATTTTGCTGGATTATCTTCCCACTTATACCTCAGAACCCCCTCCTGAAATTCTAGCTGTGATTTATTTAACCAAAATTTCTTTACCATCGGGCTACAAAGGTATAGTTCCTCCAGGGCTGGTGATGTCCCTGATTCCAACCACCCCATAAGCTTGGCCAGATCTGGATCCTCCAACTGGGCTTTCCGCAATTCTTCTGGTGGATAACTGGGTAACCAAAAGGTAGCCTCCTCTGAAGGAGTGTATTTAGGAGAAAGGATATCCCCCCAGTCTGGCTCCTCATCCTCTAAGGATATTCTACGGATTGCCAGTGGTACCACATCATCTACATCATCCTCAAATCGAGCCCATTGGTGATGTAGACGAGTACAAAACTTACACCCCCCACATGGTAAGGATTCCAGAGTCACCCCTGCTTCATAGCAGTCACAGTATTTCAGATCCTTGGGACGACGGGATAAAGGATCTGCATTACCATGATGTACCCCCTTCCGATGTTGGATAATCATGTCATATTGGCTAAGTTCTTCCAGCCAACGGGCTAACATCCCTTCCACATGACGGAATCGCATTAGCCAGGTCAAACTGCTATGATCAGTGTGGATTACAAACTTCCTCCCTAAAAGGTAATGGTGATATTCCCAGGTAAATCTAACTAGGGCTAGCAATTCTAACTTGGTGGTACAATATTTTCGCTGTGCAGGTGAAGGGGGAAAAACTGCCATAAGCAATTACTTTCTCCTCTCCCCCCTGGACTTGAATGAGTTCTGCCCCAATTGCGGTCCCTGATGCATCCGTATCTAAAATAAAAGGGTCATCTGCATTAGGATAGGCCAGTACAGGGGCACATACAAGGGATTCACGCAAGGCCTCAAAGGCCATCTGTTGGGGTTCATTCCAGTGGAACTCGGCCTTCTTACCTGTAAGCTCATACAAAGGAGCAGCCAATACTGCATAATCCTTTATATGGTTTCGGTGGTAGTTTACAAAACCTAGGAAGCCTTCAACTTCCTTCCTAGAAGTTGGGACAGGCCAGGACATTACTGCTTCTACCTTTTTAGGATCCACAGCAAGACCAGCCTGAGTCGCTAATTTTCCTAGAAAAGGAACTTCTGTCTGGAAGAACTTGCACTTCCTGGGTTTAAGTTTCAAATTATTCTCCTGGAGACGCTCAAAAGCTTTCCGGAGATTTTGTAGGTGATCCTCAAACCCCCTCCCCAAGACATTAATGTCATCGAGATATGTCAGAACCTCCCTCCAGGTCATCCCCCGGAAGACCAATTGGATGGCCCTCTGGAAAGTTGCTGGTGCATTACAGAGTCCAAAGGGCATTCGAAGAAACTCATATAACCCATCCTTAGTCTGGAAGGCTGTCTTGGCACGGTCAGCTGCAGCCATCATTAGCTGCCAGTAACCCGAGTTCATATCCAGAGTACTCATATAGACAACTCCCGCAAGGGCATCTAGGCATTGCTCTATGAGTGGTAATGGGTATGCATCTTTCCGGGTGACCTGATTGACAGCTCTGAAATCAATGCACCAACGGATATCCCCATCCCGCTTCCTTATCAGGACTGAAGGAGAAGACCATTCCGAAGTAGAGGGCTGTATCACCTTACATTCTAACATCTTTTTTAAGTGTTTCTCCTCCTCCCCTGTAAAGGCCAATGGCACCCTACGCATGGGCTGCTTAATGGGCTTAGCCACCCCTGTGTCTATATGGTGTTCCACCCCTACAAAACATCCCAGGTCAGTATCATCCTTGGCAAAGATACTCTGAAAGTCAGTCAGAAGATTCCCAAAGATAATGGATTCTTTCTCTGTCAAATTCTCACATGAGGTCTCAAACATGGTTGACATGTGAGTGGGCATATGGGACATAACCTCTTCCCAGGTGCGGTATGGTAACTTCTCAAAGATAGAATCAAGGATATGGTCATCATCCCCATTAGTCCTTGGTACTGAACCAGGACCTGGAGATGATGAGTCACTGTCCTGTGAAGGACATTCCCCCCCCCCCCAGATGGTACCTCTTCCCCAGAAGACTGTGCTGAGCATGTCCTTACTGTGGGAATAGCATCATTATCCTCTCTTTCCTCAATGACTTCAGCAATTTCCTCAATACTACCTATGGCATACCCCTCCTTCAATGTTATGAAGTGATCACTCATGTTTATAACCTGGGTCACCACCTTTCCCTCTTGGACATTTACTGCCGTATATGGAATTTCCAGGCCCCTCTTACCACACCCTCGTGATACTAAGCAAGTACTACCCTCATAGGCCCTATCCACTTTACATTCCATCCTCATGACTGAGTTAGGTGGGACAATGGTACGCTTGCTAACTTGAACCCTTCCAATCCCTTGCTGCTGTCCAGATGAACCTCGCTTTAGAGTTGCTGGAACTTCTTTACCCCCCCACCATGAGGACATTCCTGCTGATGAGAGGATCCACTTTATAGGCAATCATGCAGTCCAAACCCAACAGAAAATCATCATTAATGGGTGCCACATATAAATCCCAACGGTACATCCTCCCTCCCAAGTTAATGGCCACATTCTTAATGAAATGCCCAGATATCAACCTATCTGGTTCCAACCCCTTTAGAGTTACTGGTTCAGCTTCAAACTGGGTAATGTCAATAAACTTAGAATTTATAACACTCCCAGCAGCCCCAGTATCAACTACCCCCTCTAGAGTTTTCCCTTTAACCTTTAGAGGAACCACAATCGTATAGCCTGTTGTAGGTCCCCCCTTAGACCTAATTGTCACTTCCCTAATTTGTGGCGTTATATTGTCCTTTTGAGGACTTGACCCCTCTGAGTCCAGAGATTCCATTGTCCCTCCTGGGATACTGCCCTCTTGAGGACATATAGTGGTCCCCATGAATTCCCCATTTATTGGACTTTCCCTCATGTTGTCCTTCTCAGGACTTTCTGCCGAGAACCCCCCTGACACTAATGTTGAGGAATCACTGGAAACACTGCCCTGTGGAGGGCATTGTGCAGAGGACCCCCCTGAAACTGAGGTTGCGGAATCACTGGAAGCACTGCCCTGTGGAGGGCATTGTGCAACCTTAGACTCCTGGAGCCCCCCTTGTTCTATTTTCTTAACACTGGATGAGAATTTAATTGTTTGCTTGCAAACATTGCTATTAGAACTAATCAACTTCTGGCCAATGTTTGCCTCAAGGGCTGGGTGGCGGCCATCCAACCCAACCCTCACATGTTTTCCTGCTTAGACGAAGTCTCCCTCCTAGGAGCTGGTGAAGGAGAGCACCAACGATTTGGGCAATTACATGCAATATGACCTTGTTCCTGACATCAGTAGCAGGGACCCCCTGGACCTGGACTCGGTGAACGTGAGCGACCCCTCTGAGCTGTTAACAACTCCAGTATTTTTGCAATTTGCCCCTGAGTCTCTGTCACTGAGGACCTTAAGTCCTTCAGCTCTGACTCAAACTTTGGATTGGAACCCTGGGACTTTTGTGAGCCTGAGTTACTAATTATACCTGCAGTTTGGATCTCTCCTACTGGGTCAGGTGCAAAACTAACGGTCCTAGCAGTACGCTGTGTGTTTCTGAATCTACAATTAAGGGATTTACGATTATGGACTGCCTTCTTGAGTAACTCAAGGGCTTCATCTAGGGTATGGGGATCTTTCTGCATTACTGGGAATGCTGCTTCAGTATCGAGAACTCCCCCAAGGAAGGCTTCAACTGCTGCCAGTTCAGCTACATCCTCGGACATCTCTCCCCATGCATCATAGGCACACTGCTGACATCTCTCAGCCCATTCTTCTAAGTTTTCTTCTGGATTCTGCTGCAACATCTGTAGCTGCTTCCTCACTGTAGTAGCAGGTTCATAGGAAGTAAATAGGTTGTTCATCTTCCTTCGAACTACCTCAAAGTTTCCTTGTACCTCTGGGGATAAGTTGCTAAAGAAGGTTAGAGCTTTATCATCCAGGGCTTCCACTAGCTTGGCTAGTTTGGTATTATCATCCCACTGATATTTCTGGGCCATGTGCATTAACTTTACTTCGTAAGCACGCCAAGGGATTTTTCCATCACATTTTGAAAGCTTAGGATCCCTAATGGGAAAATTTTGATTCCCATAATTTTGATTTCCATAACGGAACCCGGAACCCCTATTGTTGCTAGCCCTTGGATGATAACCATTATAAGGACGCCCATGGTTGCCCCTACCCCCAGGATAAGGCTGTTGAGCCCCTTGATTTGGATACCCCCCTTCACAATCCTGTGGAGGATAACCCCCATTCCCTCCAGCACCCCCAGGAACACCATTCCCACTGGCCCTCTCATACCTGTAATCCTGGTATGGGAAGTTTCGGTTACCCTGGTTGTTCCTGCCCTGGGCTGGAACAGAATGATGGGACACCCAAGATCCCGGTTGGGATGCATTGTGGAAAGAGTTACCTGCCTGATAGTGACCTGATTCCTGATAGGCCCCATAGTCCTCCTCACCTGGCTCATAGCCAAGTTCAGAATAGACACTTGGGACAGACAGGTCTGCTTCTGCCTGAGAACCATGTTCAAAGGGGTTTCATGGGCTAGAACAATGGGTGTTGTCCCTACTCCCATGTCCCCCTGGGTACCCATTCCCCCATTGGTGATCCCCATACCCATTAGGTACTGGGCGTGTGGAATGTGAACCCTGGAGCCCACCCCTACTTGAACCTATTCCCTGGGCCCTAGTGTGAAAATTATCCATGCCCCTGCTTGTAACCCTGCTGGGAGCGGGGGGGGGGGGTTTGCCCTCACTCCCAGGCCTGGCCCTGCCTGAGCCCCTGGTGCATGGTAGCCCTTTCCCTTGCCATTGCTTCTCATGGGCTGGTACACATTATCAGGCGCATTGTCCTTGATTATCTTTATCCCCCGACGAATAGTCCCCCCAGAGATGTCTGACCCTACATTGCTTCCCCAGTCCCTGGGAACAGCTTGATGATATCCTTGCTTTTTATCTTGAGCTGTCACCTTAGGCTTGACCCCACCTTGTGTCATAAATTGGAATTTCCCACTTTGGTTATTCTCTAATGGCCGTGCATCAATAACAGGAGAAGGGATTACTGGGCCATTTGTTATAACTTCTGGTTTCTTAGTACGAACTGTACTGCCATAGGGTGATCCTTGGGGATTTCGTGGACCTGTTAATGGGGTACCAGACACTGTCCCTGGACATTCCCTCTCAGGCCTGGTTGCTGCCGGGACTTGTGTCTTTCTCACTTGTTCTTCCAGCTCATCATTGTATCTGGCAAGCTGTGCAACCCTTTGCAGTAACCTTTCATTTTCCTTTACTAGATTATCTGCCATTTGCTGCTGTTGTTGCTGTGCATGGCGGACTTGGCATACCTGGTCCCCAAATTCCCTTTTCACCTTATCCAAATCCCTTTTTCTTACCTCCTGTTCTTGTTGCTTCTCCTCTTCCCATGCTCTTTCCTTTCTTTCTAACTCCTCATTCCACACCCGTTCCTTTTCCCATAGTTCCTTTTTGCTCTTTTCCTCCCATTCACTTTTCCTCTCCTCCCATTCCTTTCTATTCTTTTCTTCCCACTTCTGTTGCTTGTCTGCCCAGTCCTGGTATTCCTTTTGTCTTTCTTCCTCCCAAACCCTCTGCCTTTCCAATGAAGCTTGGTATTGTTCCCTTTCCCACGTTTTTTCCCTTTCTCTAAATTCTTTCATGGCCAAATCATAATCTACCTCTTGTTTATGTACCAGCTCCCTCAAAGTATTAATTTGACTTTCCTGAGCTGCCTTTCTTTGTAGGGTTTGAGCTGACTCAGATAAAGCCTCCTGAGCCTGGGCCAACTGTTTCCGGAGTGTTTCCATTTCAATTTGGGTGCCATCATGACTAGGGGACCCCCCACAGTCAGGTGTCAAACCCCCAATGGCTGGGTCTACTGGACCTTTGGGTGTTTGCTGTGGTTCTGTAGGGACTCCAGCCTCCTTTGGAGGAGTTGATTTGGGCTGATGATTTGGATTGTTGGTGGGCTCCTTAGGGACTGGGACTTCCTCATCAGGCATTATGTCCTCAGGTTCCCCAGGAACTTCCTCATCTGGAACTATCTCTGGACCCCCAGGACCTACATTCCCTATGTTCGGACCTGTTAGGACTCCCCATGACCAGTCCCCATAGCCCCACCCCTAATAGGCTCACCCCCTTCACCAATCATTGGATTACCCTGTGGATGCCGAGGTGGAAATCCAGGTGGGGGACCCCTTGGAAATCCTATTGGTGGTTCCCATGGGACATGAGGGCTGAACCCTGTTAGGTTCTGTTGAGGAGCAAGGGTAGCCTGTCCTGTTGGAGAGGCTGGCCTATTTGCAGGATTTATTGGTGAGGCCCCCAGACCATTCCCTCTTAGGCTGATTGCACCCTGTTGGCCCCCCTGTCTAAATCTCTGTGGAACTGGTGACTGTCCATAAGGAGTATACATTGGAGTCATCGGGATGGAGATTGGCCCCTGCAATATTCCCTCCCAGGAAATTATTTCCCCTCCTGAAGGATTCACTACTCCTGTATTAGAAATTTGAGTGTCCCCTTCCCTATGGAAATCACCCTTGTGTGGTATCAATGGCGGGGATAAGTGTGTTGGTGAAGTCTTTTTTTCTTCCTTAGGTACCCCCTTTGTTCCTCTACTTCGAGGAGTTCGTGCAGGCCCAAAGCTAATGAGACCCCCCTTGACCCAATCGGCTGCCCCTTCCATACGTTTGACCTCTCTAAGAAATGATTCTGAAGTGAATCGTTTCTCTGGCTGTTGGTTGCATTTTGTTAGGATCAGTCGGGCCTTTGTTGTTCCCAACTTCAAATATTCTTTTATTTCCTTTTCATTTGCCACATTAATATTCAAAGATTCTGATTCTGACATCTTTTCCCGTATCTCCTTTTACCAATCTTTAATGCAAATGGCTTAATTGCAGGACTGTTGGTCCTTGCAGCCAAATATTATTTCCAATAGCAAAAGAATAATTAAATGCAAATGTTACAGTGTTACAGGAAACAATGTCCTTGCAACAATACACCATATGGTATCAAGACAAACTCACGAATTGTGACTTGTGAACTTTCCCCAAGTGTGCAACAAAAACTGCTGAGTGATGTTAGAAGAACCACCACATCAATCCAATTTTTACAAATGTGGATCAATTACTGAAGTTCCCCTAAACACCACCTGAATCTCCAATATGGATGCCACTGTCAAAGTGATTTTTTTTTTTTTTTTTTAAACATATTCCAAATTGCACAAATTGATTAAGTACACTACCAACAAAATTTTTTAAGCCTTTTAAAACAATTATATGACCATTTAGGCCTCACCCAACACACACAATTGGAATTAGAAACTAAATCTAAAATTCCAAGATGGCTGAACCTCAGGGTCAAAATATAACAATTCTACAATGTCAAATATGTAATAAATAACACCTCTACATACCCAGCGACTTTTTTACAGCTTATGTAAGGTGAAATTAGCACATTTATACTCCATACAATGTCTCTGATTCAACTAAACTGAATTAGAAACTGAAATTCTTCTGCTAGATTTACACTATAATCACAAATCCTTGCAAAGAATGTCTCAACAAATACTTGACAAGATACTAACCCACACAGGCAAGTGCAGATTGCGCCACTTGTAGTAAAAAGGTCGACTTACGTTACGATTGCACGTACGGTAGATCTAGGTCTTCACTCGTCAGCGTCTGGTTTCGAACTGCCTTTGTTCTATTTCCCGGGCCAAGTCACTGCGCATGACCACAGAAGAAAAGCTGTCCGGTAAAATTCTTTTCTTGTGTATGGTGCGACACATACAGGAGTATACGGTTAGGGCTGTTAGGCAAGATGTACTTGGGACATACACGAATGGAATGAAGTGAGCTCTTCATACGCCAGTAATGGTCCACACTGACTGTATTAATAGTTCCACATGAATAGTACTACAAACAAGTGGACTCACACATCTTCGAGGAGTAGGGTCTCATATTCAATAGAGAGGGCCCAACTTCTTGCAGCTAGCAGTGGTATGTTCTTGTTCTACAACTTACAGTTCAGTTTATCAGCTATGATTCGGGTCCTGACCAGCGATTCATCTGGGAACTCAGCTTTCCTGATCAGGTGTTTAATATCTCTTCAAACATGTAATTGTTTATTGTGCAAGAAACTTCATCATTTCTCATATTGAACATCGTATTTGAAATTGTTTTGTTCACGTTAAAAACTCATGATCATATTTTTACCGCTCGCGGACGAAGTACGACGGGAGGTTCAATTCTCAGTTTTCTGTCAATCCACGGGGGCAGGGGGTACCACAGTCCTGTCACAGGTCCTGCTGGGGGTGGGGAGTTACCCTGGTCCTGTCATAGGTCCTGCCAGGTGAGGGAAAGGGCGAGGGGGTACCCCAGCCAGACCGGACAGAGGTACCCCCTACCGGCGGTACGCCTCTTGTGGTTTCCCGCGGGGGAGGGGGGGACTTTCTTGTCATTGCATTGCAGTGAGAATATGCCTATTCCCGTTCACTTTGGTGTGCATCAACATGATTGCAAGATTTGAGAGTTTGAGTTTGGCTAAAATCTTGAAAGAAGAGCATTCGTATAAATAAGTGAAAACATATCGCTGTATTTTATTACACCCCTGTTGGCATGTTCTCTATTTGTCTTTTTTCGTGGATTATTTTTGGAGTTAAAGAACTTAAGAAATGAATTTATAAATTGTGACACCTGCCACTTTCTACATTTGTGCACCTGACTCTTTTTGCCATTTTGAAGCCACAATGATTCCTTCATTATTAATGCGATTGAGTAATTGAGTATTTCTTTTACGCATTTGTAGATTATGTCAATAAGCACACAAAAAATAATGCAAAAACATTTTCTATTCTATGATTTTCGTAACCCTGAAGCTGGTCCGAAATTATACTCACTCCTACTTTTGCCATTTTGAACCCACAATAATTCCTAAATTCAGTCCAATACAATAACCCTTCTGCACATTTGTAGTACTCCTGTATGCCATTTAGCACACGACAATCATTTCAGAATATTGAATTTTCATGGAACACCAGTCTTCTTGGTTTTACATATAACGTAAACAATCGTCTTACCATTTAACGTATGTGGACGTACACTATGGGACTCTGATTGACAGTCAGCCACTTTAATCCCCCATTTTGTGAAGTTACTGATGATCTTACGTCGTTATGTGCTTCCAATAGTCCTGGGAAAGTGTAAAATTGTAGCAACAGCCGCGGGCATGCTAGAAATAGGATTTCAGCAACTGTAGAATCCGATTGGAAATTTATTTAAAGTTCTTGTTATAAGCAGCAAACCACTCATATATAAATGGCAATACAGCAATCTTTTTTTTACAGAAGCTCTGTCTGGAGTTAAGATCAACTTTGTTTTCTTGAGATGGACTGAGTAGAGTTGACAGTTTTATTAACTGGTTCATTTACGAACAACCTTTTCGAGAGGCTTGTCTGATCTCTATTAGGTTTATCACACAGGATATCAAGGCCAGAGAACGGCTGTAATTGAATAAGATGGCGACAGGTAGTGACCACAGTTGATGTGTGATTCCGATTCATGAGGCGCCTTGTTTCCGTACAGTCTGGGCAAGAAAAATATTTTTGGCTCATAATTCTTTTTGCAGGCTCATTTAGAGTCGGCTTATTATGTTCTTTCATTGTAAAAAATTCCCCCAAATGTCAAACATCGAAAAAGTTTTTGTGGTGACTCGACTGACTTGGTGTGACCACTAGACACATAATTTCTGGAAAACAGAGCTACTCAACCAAATCCTTCCTCTAACACGTCTTGGTGGGATATGTGACATTCCCGAAAATTAATGGAAAATTCTGAGCTATTAATTTAAGCACTTACAAAATTCTAACCAGTCGTCAATACATGAATCTTGGCAGTCACCTTAGAATTCTGATCGAAATCGTATTAATAACCAAAATGATTCAGGATGGGAGAGTTGCACGTACTTGAAAGCCAGGTTCAACTGGACTTGCGGTTGAAACGGTCACAAAATTAGACGTGTCTATCTTTGTCATGTGTTGCTATGGAGACAAATTCAAGACCAACCTTAATGTTCTAACCTTTTGGGACAAACAATTACTTGATATATTCCCACCGCTACTGAAAACAGTTTTGCTACTCAATATGTACTGTGTATACTATTTTCAGAAAATTCACTATTCCAATGTTTATTGATTTCAATGGATAATTTTGAGCCTGAAGGCCAACTTTCTTATTCAAATTTAGACGTGGATCTTCTTCAAACTTCTTCCAAGTTACTTCTGTGACAATTATCGACAAATTGTACTGTGACTTATATCATTTGGTTTAGCGAGCACCATACCCTGAAGTTTCTGGCATTTATAAAATGTAATTCATAATAAAAAAAATTTAATGGTTTCGGGTTTTTTGCTGCTACGTTCGAAAACAAACATATCTTGGCAATTTGCGTTGAAAATTACCTGTCATTTGAAAAAATATATCAGTCCAGGGTTCCCACATTACCTGGAAAACCTTGAAAAATGAGAGCACACCTGGAAAACCTGGAAAAATCATGGAATTTTG
>JBCAUG010014735.1:0-10962 GCA_038406175.1 Haplosyllis leylae
ATTTTTTTTCTAATAATAAAATCCATGGACAATCACTTTTTTTTGGAAAACCCAAATAAACCCACTTCTCGTAAAGCTATGGCAGCAGTATAGGATGGAGACTTCACAGCTGCGGCGGGACCTGCCAATGCGTCTACACGCCAGGAAATTGTCGCACCAGCCACAGGCCTCCGAAACATTTTTCTAGGTGTCATGGAAACTGAATAGCGGGCCAAGAGAATGCAAGGTCTACCAATCTGATTAGCATTTCTCTTCAATAGATCAGTAAATACGATACACAAGAGCGTTTTACTTCTTTTGAAATGAGCCGTGCCACGACTTGACATGAACACTTGAAACGTTCAAACTACAACAGGCAGATTCCCAAGCCTCTACTACATTTTAAACGGCACCTTTCTCTTACGCGAGACAAAAAAAGTGTCAATCAAAGTTTTCGAGAGAATGATAGCTCAAGCAAAATGATTATCATCGACTTTTCAACGAATTTAGGAGAGGGCATGTCGGCGAACAATAAGATATGTCTTGCTCAATGAAGGAATTAAAATTCCATCCCACCACTTGAAGCCATTCCAAGACAAAGACGAGTGACTGCATAATCGCTCCTTAATAATGGTCAACCCCAAGTGGGGGCTGTTACCATAAGGAAAAGTCTCAGACTTTAGATTTTTTATGGATAAAAAATGTACTTCAGTCACTGATTTCATCACCCGATTATAACGTAATCCGGGAGTCAAGATTTATTTCTTGATTCATGTAAACTTGAACGAGATGACACTTTCCATATGCTTCACTAAAGTTTCGTGTCTGTATATATTTCCATAACATTAGATCCTCAATAAAACAAAAAGAAAAGAAACTGCTTGATAAATATGCGTTGTTCTATGTTTTAATTCACAAAGACAATGTTCTTTTGTATTGTGAAAGATGCAGCTGAAGGTCGATGAAAGTCACCTGCAGTTCTACTGTGTTTATCATTAAAATCACAATATGGAATTTTTTCACTTGATTGTTGAGCATTTGATGCAGGTGATGCATATATTGTATTTTTATTTGATGACACAGGTTCTCTACATAGAGAACGACTTTTAACACCACGTTTTAACAAAATAGCATAGATCTGTAGAATGAACAAATAAATGCAGAATATTGATCTCTTAGTCCAAACATTCAACCTGTCTTTCAATAGACAATTTTAATCAGCTGTGATTTGGTTTCCAAGTTTGAATATATCGAAGTCGTGTAGTATTGATTAATAGTACGGAAAAATAAAAAGACTAAACCTTTTTTGTCCCTAAGCTCAATGACCACACACTATGAATGGCACACGGTGATAATTGTGATCAAACATTGTTATCAGTTAAGGCTTAAAATGCGGAGACAAAACATTTACGAATATCAAACCCAGAAGTCCAAAGTATGACAGTGCTTGGCAGCTGTCTGGGGGAACCGAATCTCATTGAGCGCTGCTAGGCTGCACTTGTTTGAAAATCCAGTCTTATCGACCACGTGTGCAAGTTGCCGATCCTTCACTTAATTCTGAAGCCTTTTCTTATCCATTTCAATGTCAGACTTACTTTAATTTAACCACACATAAGTTGAGGAGTCACCATCATACCTAGTTTCAACTAAAAGCCTGAGTCGCTCATCCTAAATCAAATTATTTTATTTATGAAGTTTTCCCTATTTTTTGTGAAAAATGTACCTTACCAACACAACATTCTTATCAATAGAATCTCGGGTGAAGTATTAGAAATTAAAGCACAATTCAGTCATTTGCTGAACACTTACAAAACTCTGTGTGTGTGAGACGTTGCCAATGAGGGATTTTGAGAGTTACACAAGACCAAATATTGATATTATGACAATCTAATAGAACCTTATCACTTCCTCCTAGTTAAAGCACACAAAATGCCACTATTTCTAGGTGGAAACAAACTCTGGCTCGTTCAGTGAATGTTCCCTTTTTCTTCTTGAAGAAAAATGACCTTGTCGTCTTTTCTTGGGAAATAACCATTTTCCACTTTCTTAAAGGTCTCTGAAATTTGACAGTGAACGTAATGATATAAAATTGGGGAAATGTACACGCCACGTTCCTAAAATGTCAATAATGTACAGAGGGTGCCCAGACAGTAACTGAAATGTCACTTTAATGATCATCAGAATTTTAAATCCTGCAAAAGGTCTTCGGTTTGTGAAGAAAGAGGATGGTTTCCTAACACCTCGTGACCGTTAGCCCGTTATGTGTTGACAAAACAAGTTCATTTCCATGGAAAATTAATATGAAAATAAGCTGCAGTCATGCAAGGGGTAAAACACCCGATCAAAAAAGCCTCGCATTCCTCAGGAATTTTCTAATATTCGCAAGGTCTCCTACCTCTAAACCTATCGTAATAATCTCCGAGTTTTTCAAACTCATGAAAGGTCTCAAGGTCGATGGGAAAGGAGTGTTTTCTGAAGCCGGTGGTCGTTTACCGTGCTAAAAGAAGTCATCCAAGTGGTAAATCTAACAGGTATTTAGTCTAGTTCATTTCAGTTTCCATGGGTTTCAACTCAATTCTGTGGAACATGCCATAGTAATGCATCTTGAAGCGTTATCTAAGACCGTCCAAGGCTGCCTGTAGTGAACAGTGCTCCTTCAGTTAATTTGAATTTGATTAACCTCAGAGATGCACCTTATTTGGGTCTTGCTCCGAACTGAGATTGTGAGAACATTTCAAATATAAACCAAGAGTTTACATGTATATTGCTTTAATGACAGAAACAGAGTCGATTGAAAACAAGAGCTTAAAAACATTTATTTGCACTAATTTCGGCGCAAAAAAGGATTGCTCCACTAAGAAACACTTACACTATTTGGTGTCTTAAAATGCTGGCCTAATGTACTCAAATTATTCCGAAGACTCAGGCTGATCTCAGAACATTCGAAAATTTAATTAGGTATCCCGGCAAAAGACTTCGTCAGGATATCAATTTCACACTTTGAATGAAGTCAATTTACTGTGGTTTTTCATTGAATAAACAGCCCAATCTAAATGTGACTAACGTCAATTATAGATTTATAATTAACTTTCACTGTGACGAAGACTCAGTGTGTGATGGAGTTTTCAGCTTTCCACATTACACTTGGAGAAAGTTAGTAACCTAGGGTGACATACTGAATGAAGGGTTTCCTTCTCCCATAGACATGCTAACGAGAATTTAATTTGGCATTTTATCAGCAAAATGGGGTGGCAACATCTTGGCTGCTGCACTAAATCAGGCGTATAATTACAGAGGAACTTGTTATGGACATCTTCCAATTTCCAAACGGTACAGTTTTAGATAACGAGCCTGTCCGAGGAATGGAGGTAACGCACCAGGTGCCTACGTTCCAAGAGCAAGTACTTCACCCGAGCGAGATAAATCTTCCAGCCGAGCGCAGGTTTCATACAATTTACTTTGTAGATTAACTAGATACAAGTGCAAATACGAATCTGTGAGCTGCTGACCAGTGATCAGATACTGCGTACAACAATTGTCAATATAAACAACGCTTCTAATCTGTTTCTTGCTTATTGAATGCCGTAGTTAACATATGGCCAGGTAATAAAATCAGAAAATCTGGGCCAGAACACTTAAGCTAGACAAATCTGACAATCTGTTATCGCCATAAAGAAATGTTTTCCTTCCTTTGCCTTTATGAAGAACTACAGTGGGCCACACTGTCAATGGGTTTTTTCTTCCGTTCTTAGGATCATTGTTCTTATTTTTATTATTGTGAAGCATCTCGTTTACTATGATCGTACTATTCTTTGTTGTTTGTTCATTAAAAATGAATGAATGAAACGCCCTAATATCCACCCTAATTGGCTGCCATTTCCACTTTCTTTCTGCAAAGCTAGAAGTAATAACCATTTGCGTTTGCTTGGGCTATCTTCACTGAAGTGAAATTTCTCACACCGTTTACGTTTCACTAAATTTCTCGGATCCAATTTTGCTTATTTCTTATCTTTACTTCAAAGAAACAACTTGTACCAAAATTTTAATATCCCGTATTTCATCATTAAGATCCCTGCTAAAGTATCCCTCTTTGCTGATGTTCATCTTGCTGTGTGGAAAGGGCTTGCAGCAAATTTTGACTGATAAATGGAAATTGATCACTTTCCCACAGTGCAGGAAAAAATCATTGAGGAGGGAAGACCACCGCGATATTTCAGCCAAAAATTATATCAAACATATATAAAGAGTATAACCCTACTGATGTAGAATCGTATAACTTAACCTTCATGACCTTTAAGAATGAAAGGTGTTGACAGGGAAGGCAGAGTAAGACGACTTTTTTATTGTCAGGTAAGGTGATCTATCCGTACATCAATCTGTTACTGTCTGACAGTAGTCTGCAAGTCACACCCCATCAGTTGCAGGTAGTGTATCAGAATTATCAGCAGTTATCACCTGCAACTATGTGTGGCACTTGACGCACTTCTCACCGATACATCTACACCGCACCGAAATCAGCTAGTGAAAACCTAGCAAATCAACTCAGTACAGTACTGAAAGCCAATGTCTCTTTAACATTCATAGTCCATTCCTCAACTGCCTAAATTCCGCAGTAAAATGACCACCAAGGTTTGGTGCCCTCAAAGTCTGGTAAACAAGTTTCTAACTTAAGTTGAAGTACGCAAGAAAAATCAATCTAGATTTAGCGTCTTAGAGTAGAGTTGAACAGTTAAATGAAGCCATTTAATTTTCTAACTAGCCCAGCAGGTCTCTAAATGGACAGGACTTTAGCCTTAACGAGAGTAAATATCTCACTTGGAAATCTAACTGCCAACAGAGACGACAGCAGACATTTTTCAGCATTATTCAACAGTTTTCCATGAAGGTGAGCTAATACAGTAATGACTCTAGACAGCTCTGGATATCTAAGCCTAAATTTTAGCAAACACCTCTTTGGCTTGAATGCCACACACAGACAAGAGGGATCTTGTTTGTCACCTCCAGAAATCCCTTCAACACCTCGCACAGCAACTTGAGATTAAACCCAACCTCAAAAATCTTAAAGCGAGCCAAACATTGTGAACCCTGCTCTCTTTTAGAACAAGCCATTTCATCTTGATACGTTGCCAAACTTTATCCCCAAAGAAGTTGAACAAAACCTTTTAATATCAGACCACATTTGTTCAAATTGGGAGTAATGGCATGTTATGCTTTGTACAAAGAAAACTGAAACCCCAGGGCAAAATATTTCCTTTCTGCACCAAATCTAAGTGTTAATAAATCATTTAAAAATTAAATTTTGCATTCTTTGGCTTCAGAAAACGGTATTTAGTACGACGTTAATATCCAACTGACCACAAAGGCCTGCTTTTCGGTGTTTTAAATGTTTAGGTAGCTTAAATAGAGTCTCATAAACAAACACCATAGGTGTTATCTGTAAGCTATTCTTCACATCAGAAATGTTAAGAAGTGATCCCATATGCACTCAAGATTTTCTTTTGGAAAAGCCTTGCTCACAAATTTATGCCTCATTAGAGGTAAATCCTTAAGGGGAGATATTCACTATAAAGAATACTGTATTTTGTAGTGGTTTTTTGGACGATGTCTGCGGGGAGCCCAGGCATTTCTGTGTTTAGGAGGTGCTACGTCCTCGTGTGACATACAGTTCACAGCGGTAAACACCTCATGCTCGACACAATGGCTTTTAGAACCGAACATTTTATCTATGATTCCCTATCCTTTATGCTCAACTGGACCGGTAAAATACTACCCTCTGATCCACCGGATTTGTGTGGGCCTGTGCTGCTACACGGCATTTTTCGAAGGATTTTGGGTCAGGTCTTTGATTCAGGGAGGTTTGTATCACCAAAGAGACAGACTATTACACAGAATTCCTAACAAGGAAAGAATCTTCAATACATGATTACAGCTGCGTTCAAGTACATTCCCTTACTAAATTATACAGTCTATAACTTTTTAGACATAAAACCTGTGGTTATTAAAGTCTGTTCGAGACCATGCACCATATGAACTATTTGTAGGGTATGATTCTTGGATACACCATAAAATATAATTGCCATGTAGAACGCGCGTGTTTCCCTTATTAAAGTGAAATCATAGAAAGACTGCATTGAGCTCAGAAAATAATATGTTTAATAATATTAATTTGAAAAACTGATCAGACAAGCAGAGGAAAGAAAACAATCGCAATTTTCTACGCTGTCATTGTTCACATCAATTACACAACGTGAAACTAAATGTGAAAATGTGTAGGTTCTCAGATGCCTGTCTGCAAGGAATACATGCACATGTTTCATCAGCCAGCTATACCTGTTTCTTTCAATTCATAAATTTTCACACCACGGTTTTTTAGAGACTCATTTTAATACCTATATTTATTCAGATGTGTCTGACAAAACACAGGATTTAAGTGAAATGCTAAAACACTCGCAAGAATGGTAATTCCCAAACTGGTATTACTCTTTGCTGAATATTGTTTGATACCAGACAAACCTTCTATCCAATTGAGATATTATGGCAATAATTTTATGTGTGTACGTGCCAACCACTAAAAAAACGGAATGATAAGATTTTTTGAGCTATGAATTCAATATTTCTAATTGCGTCAAAAGTGCAAATTATTCACGTGTATGAAATACGGGATTTTACAAAAATTCAACAAATTCTCAAATAGTTTTCATCTGTTTCTTCCCGATCTCTCACTTTCCGTTACAATATTCCGCATTCTATGTATTCTGGTTTTTAAATATACACTTTTTTGCCTTCAAAAAACTTGATAATTTTAGAAAACAGTTCTTGAAATATGCTGCTCGAGTCGGTTGTAAACACAAACCTCTCTTACCAGTTTCATCTGTTTCAATGAAATAAATGCAAAACCATGTAAAGCAAACAGAAATGGTAGATCATACAAAAACGTGTTCTTAACACACGTACACTTTTTTCAAAAGTAAATAACGCTGTGTACACTTTCAATTTATGATTTTGCACTTCGAAGTTTAAACAGGCAAGAAGTCCGCTGATTTGACACATCATACTGAAGGATCATCAATACCGACTATTCAATGTAATGTTTACAACTAAGCATTCAGTGAAATAAAACACTCGGGTCTATCAAACAATACTTTTGAGTGAGAGAGTATTATCATTCTGCAAGCAAACACCCGTTATTTTTGAGAATAACCTGAAGTTTGCTGCAGGACGCACGGTTCAATGTCGCGTCGCTGTAGAAACAGGTTTGGCCTGCACAACAGGTTGCTATTTACATGCGCACTTCAGGGTATCTTTTTTCGGTTATTGATTTCCACTTAACCTAACCATACCACCTCCTTTTTATTTGCTTCTTATCATGTTTATCATTGTCTATTGCAAAAGTTGTGTATCGTTTTTAAAGACTTGCGTGTGTAATAAAGTACCATTGAAATTCTGGCAATTTAAAGAACCACGTCAGATCAAAAATGTAGATGGGACTTTTCAGACATTGATTTCAACACCTGCAGATGTCAAAATGTGCAACGATTACTCTTTGGCATGTCCCACGGATATTTCTTTATCTTTAATATTAGTGCCCCTCACAGTGATCTAAGTGATGGAAACAATATAAATCTTTCTTGTTTGGTGATAATGATGACACCATATGACACCCTAAACCAATACAGATGCACAGTCTTTCTTGATTGTTTTTGTCCTAAAACCAGGGAATGGTTACTTTCAACGTCTGTGGAGTGAAATTAATAAATACAAATTGTATTATCTGACATTAGATAGCTGTATTCATGACTATTTCACAGCAGCCCGGTTTCGCTCCCGTGTTCTCAAAAGAGGTGGAAATGATATCACATTCTTTTAAAGTTATGAGAACATTATCATTGGATGTTGGGGTAAAAATAGCCACCATTATGCCCCTGTGAGCTAGATATCTATATCCAGCTAGCTATCTAACTATCCAGCTAAATCATAGAATCAGATAGGGTACGACACAATGCTGGTAAGCTTTCTTGTTTGAAAAATTTAAAATTAAGCCCTAAAATTGATTCTCAGGCACAACATTGTATACTAGAGCCTCAAAATCTGGAGTTCATGGGAGTGCCCAAAAATCAAAGTTGCTCAGAATGACCTGAAATACATTTTCGTTTTGGAATTTTTGAAATCTGATGAAATTTTGGAAATTGGAATTTTTTCGTCAAGTGCCAACTTACAGATGGACAATCAACTCACTGAACGGACGGACACCATGGTGACCAGATAAGTCGTTCCGCTCTTAGGCTTTTTTTTGTGTTTAAATGTTTTTATTGGACATAAGCAAATACATTTTCGTTTTCATTAGAGTTAGTTTACACCGTGTGTTAATACTACTACTTAATTTTGTAATTCTTTAATTCACCTCGTTTTTTTACATACCAATGTGCATGGTACAATGTTCCGCTCTTAGGCTTCACAAACCAACTAAGAGAGGGATCGCTCCGCTCACATGATTCCATCTGATTTCGTTTGGTATAAAAGGGTTTCATCATGTAATATCAGCGATTCTAGGCTAAAAGTAGCTTCACAGAGCTTTATTTTGCAAGTTGTAAAAAAAAATCTGTTCTCAAGTCCATATCACTTTCTTACTCCAGAAGGTAAATCGAAACTACGACAACGACAACGTGAGTTATAGTCTAGTGTAGAGAGATAAATGAACAAGCGAGCATATAATGTGAAAAAGGACTGCAACTTTCAGAAGAACTTAAAGGTTTTACAGTTATTCAGTGAACTTTTCCTGCCAATGTCTTACATATCTTAACTGGGGCCAATTTTTCTTCGTCAGTAGACCCAACTGTTGTCATCATTTGAGTTTTTCACTAACTCCCCGCAATACAAGAACGCCAACATTCGTTTAAGCTCTGTTAATAAAAATCAACCAGTCCAATGAAGTGTGTAACCTTGAAATGTAACCCTCATATACACCCTGTTTTCTAATTTCACATTTACTAATATCAGTTGGTACAAAAAAAGG
The DNA here is from genome assembly GCA_038406175.1 of Haplosyllis leylae. Classification (NCBI taxonomy): domain Eukaryota; kingdom Metazoa; phylum Annelida; class Polychaeta; order Phyllodocida; family Syllidae; genus Haplosyllis; species Haplosyllis leylae. The sequence continues at coordinate 8,993 of JBCAUG010014735.1, forward strand.
AGAAAACTGCAAATATATGGCATTACAAAGGTGGCAATAATGTTTGGCTATATATGTTTGTGAAAAACTCGATTAGAATTCACCAAGAGCTTAGTATTCATGAACATAGGACAGTTTAAACTCAATGTTCCCTTATTATTCAACTACAAATGTTGATCAAGACAGGCTTTTAAAGATTCTACTAATATCCTTTGTAATGGAGCTAAAACCATGATTTGGATGTGCTTACACACAGCTCAAACACATAGCTCAAACCCTGCCTCACTGCACCGTTTGCAGACTTCCCGAGGACAACATGATGCAATGCGGTCTCTGATGGATGACAAACACGGCGGTATGGGCCGTATGAAGGCGATATTTCCTGCGCGGGATGTCAGGGTCCTTTTGAGCAGCTCTAAACAACAGATCCGTTCCTGATCTTTTATGCAAAACTCCACATCTCTTGTCTTAAGGGCTGCTAACTCATTGGTGTTATTGAATATTGCAATGTGACTAGTCTTTGAAATATTGCGATGCCAAGAGCTTTGTTAAATTCGGGTAATACTTCATCATACACCCAAATCAATTGAGTATTTTGTTTGACGTCATGGACAAAAATCAATAGAATTTTACCATGGTATTGGGCCAAAAAGAGTGATAATTCTGTTTTTTACGATAAAAATCTTACAGGTGTCATAAAGCTGGTCTTTTTTTTTCTTGAATGTGTGCGAGTTTCATATGACACCCATATACGCCACGCCGAATTATTTGTGTAATTTTGGGTGTATACAATTTCAACACACCCTCATTAGCACCATTTTCCACAACAACCGTGTGTAAATCGTGTCAAATGTCCCGCCCCAACATCATGGATTTGGTGTTAAATTTTGTTGTTCCTGTCGCCAAAGTGTTATATACAATGGGGCATAATGGGACAGTCTTGTGTTTACTTTCTTGCGTTTCATAGCGTATGTATCCTTGCAGAACCTAGAAATTCAAAGGGATTATTTCTGATATTCCAGAAGGAAGAATCCCGTTCATAAATAAATATAATTGATGTTTTTACTATGCAACAAGCCAGCCTCCCAATTAACGTTACGAGGCAATACTAACCACGGACCCCATCCTAGACTTGCTGATCATGATGGACCAGACCTAACTGGGGGGTGTTGTCCTTCCTCATTAGTCCTTCCACTAGTATTTCTTGCCTCATCATTCTGGGGCTTGGAGGGAAGGGTGGATCACCTACCTACCTAGCCGGGGGGGGGGAGGGGAGTAGGTCACCTACCTACCTGGCCAGGGGGGTCGCATACCTACTTGGACAGGGGAAGAGGAAGCGGAATGGGTTACCTATCTACCTGACTGGGATGGGGGTCAGGTGGCTCAGGTCCAAGGTGGACCAACCCCCCTCCCTCCCCCAAACAGAATCACACACACAAGTGGAACCGTTACCTTCCCTCCTACTTCGTACGTGGTTGAATATAAATATGTCCAAGATACAATCTACGATAATATTTCTATCATCAGATGCTAACTGCGACGAAAATAATTGTCCAGTTGAGTAGTAAACTAGACTTGGTGTTTTGGAGAGTGTAAAGATGAGGAAACATTTCGGTTGTATCTACACTTCTGCGTGGTTCTGGGGTTACCCGATCCATGTCTACTTTTTAAAGTATATTGTTGTCGCATGCACTCTCTGGAATGAGCTATGATTTTATTGAAGCTTTTACCGCAGATCCATTTTTAAAATGCGGAATTTTCGCGAGCATCTCTTGGCTATCGAGTAAAACTCAGAAACTTCTCCAAAGGAGAGAACACCTAAGCAGAGATTCCGTTGACCCCATAAACCTCGTGCATACTGAACCATTCCAGTTTATTGTTTTTTAGTCTCCGCTAGGATACTATCTGTGATGTACTCACTACTACCTGGGTGGATATTTTTTTGTTGAAAATTTGACCGTAAGAGAAGGGGGGGGGGGGGGGGGGGGGGG